>APFE030761973.1:0-65127 GCA_000404065.3 Pinus taeda | reverse complement strand
CACATACAATGTCTTGATTTTGTTATTGAGAAAATAGAGGTCGTGAAACAAGCCTGTGCCATACAAGGACTTGATTCATTGATTATGTATCAATTATGGCTCTTGATGTAACAATGTCTTGAATTTGTTGCTTGAAAATAGAGGTTATGCTTTACTATTTCACAGAATTTCTTACAATCTTTCTATAAGTAATGATTTGTAATCTCAGTCACTGAGGGATGATAGTAATGACAAAGGTAATATTCCATGGTTTGAAGTTCCCCTATTACTAAATATTTAAATATATCACCACAATTTAACTATTAGTTAAAGGAATTGTATTTGATTTGTAAACAATTAATTGCTTGATTTATAGATTTTAATTTTTTCCCTTTTTTATTTTTTTCTCAGATTTAGTATGAGATATCTTCCAAGATTTGGGTTCCCTAGTTTCCCCACCATAGTACGAGCTTTAAATGCTATCATTAAATATTCTTGGAACATTACAACTTTTCCAGTAAGTGTGCTTTGAAACATTGTTGTTGCTTTTCCATGGTGTTAATGCAAATAAGCACTACAACTAGTGCCATTGTTTAGATCAAGTACCAAAATCTAGGTGGTCTTGTAATGATGGAGTGATTGTTTTATAGCTACTAAGGTCATATGCATTTTTATCTCTTATGTTGTCCTAAGATATTCAAATTTAGAATAAGAATTCAGGTCTCGTTTCCCTTGTAGATTGTAGTCAGTTTCTTGAACATAATATATAGTAGATTATATTTTACTAATCAATTATGGATGTGATCCCTCGCAGGAAAGAAAATTCAAAGTGACTTTGATTTCACATTGATTTGTCAAAACATCCAGACAGGAAAGGAGATTCAAAGTGACACTCTGATGGCCATTATGTCAAGCCAGGTGGTTGCACTCCCTTGATCGTGAGCACGATTGTGATCAAGATGGAAGACTTCATAGTCTAGATTGATTGTTTAGCAGTGATAATTAGCGGGCTCATTCAAAAAAGCTTCTATTTCACTAATCCTTTTTATAGAGTTGTCAGACTCAATTTCCAAAGGTTTTAATTACACTATAGAGTTGAGTTTTGAGAGAGTTGTGATTCACAGTGTTAAGTATAGCAGATATGACACTTGAACAAAGACAAGCATAGTAGAGGTATCAGACTCTGTTATAAGCTTGCATATTATAAGGGACATGGTTGGCTTTTTTTATAATTTTATAAACAAATTCCATGTCGTGGAAATGTGAAAAAAAACAGTGATATTGCCACCATGTGGCTCTTGTCATATATGGTTTTATACTTTTTCAAAAAATTCTCTAAGAGTTCACAATGCTAAGATTCACTAGGACATTACAAAGTTTTATTACTTAGTGAAATACTTGCCAAGATATTACAAGATTTTATAATTGAGTAAAATATTCGCCATGCCTGGTGAGAGATTCGCCAAAAAATTATATATAAATATTATTTTATTGATAAAATCACCTTCCATTTTTCCTATATACCGTGGAGATTCGCCCATTTATTATATTTATAAATTTAGGGGGGGTTCTTAAAATTTTCCTTGGTTTGGTATCAAGGATTATGAGCTACATTTGGTACTCAAGTATTGCGGCTGCCTACATAGATACATCCAGGAAGAGATGGAGTTCCTAAACATCTCCTCGCTCAGCACGTTGTACCGATACGCTGTCAAAATCGAGCAAAATTTCAAATAGAAGAAGCGAGACTTTGGATCTGTGAATCCAAAGACCAAAGGACAAAGCCAAGGCGGGTTGACCCAAGACAACACGTCGAAGCTGAAAGAAAAGAACAAAACAATGAAGATGAAGAAGGACACAAGAAAGTGGTGTGAGTTCCACAAGAGCCACACTCACAACACAAGTGAGTGCCGTACCAAGTAGTCACTGGTGGCCAAGTTGAAGGCTTCAAAATTAGATGCATGTTCTGACATTGAGTCGAATCTTGACAAGGGGAATGGCAAAGGGAAGTATATTATTTATGCGGAGCCCAGTGTTAATGTTGCCACCGCCAAGATCCAGAAGAGCCCGAAGACCTAGAGGAGGGGGAGCATCTTTTCCATTCACAAATGTGGGTGAAGTGTTCACCACTGCAATACATTATTGACAGTGGGAGCTAGAAGACCTCATTTCAGCAGAGGTTGTGAAGTGATTGGGCCTACCAACTACACCACACCTGTAGCCGTACAGTATCAGGTGGCTTCACCAAGGACGAGATCCGAGTTCGCTAGCAATGCCTCCTTCCTTATAACATCAAACCCTTCACAGATGAGGTATTGTGTGATGTTGCACCTCTAGATGTTTGTGATGTACTATTTGGCCAACCATACTTGTGGAGATGACATGTTGTGTATGAGTGAAGGCCTCACGGTATTATTATTACTTTGGGTAATTCATTATACAAGATACTGGAGATAGCCCCACATACCACCACCTATTTGATCTCTGCTAAGAAATGCAACAAGATCGTCCCCCAAACTAGGAAATTAATTTTATGTCTAGTTCACTCCCAAAGTAAGGGGAAGATCATTGTCACATCCATGACCCTCGCGAAGGGTTCCTCCACGTAGTAGCAATAACAGAGGGATATGGTCATGAAATAACACAGGAACAACTTCTCCTCACCCACCGAGGCACCACACAAGTTTCAGGTGGGCAACAAATTTTGGTTACATATGCAGAAAGAACACCTTACAAGAGCACATCAGAAGCTCAGACCACTCTGACATGGTCCTTACAGCATTACCAAGGCTGTGGGAAAAAATTCTTTGGAGCACAACATTCCCTGACTCCTTCACCTACACCAAGTGTTTAATGTGTACCGCCCTTGACCATGCTTCCCACCATTACTAGACACATTTGAGATTGCAGAACAACTCACCAAGGACCAAGTTCAGCAGAGGGATGAACTCAACACAATGGGGACCATTGCTTCCTAAAGGGGGAGGAATGATCCAGGTGGATGTTGGTGGCCACCCAACTATCCCACTTGGACCCTGCAACTATCTCTTTCAGTTTTTCAGTTTCCTTGTTTGTAGCACAATTTACTGTTTTTAGCAGTTCTTCGGGTCCTGAACTTCCAAAGCCATTTTTAGGCCCTAAACAACATATTTTGGGAAATATGGGAGCAACATGGGTCCATCGACCGATGTTTCTCTTCCCAAAGTTGTAGTGCTCGGATCGATCTTTCTAACGAGCTATGGTATGCATCAAACAAAGGTCAGGTGCCAAAGTCATGACCTCGGGAAGTTGATGTACCAACTTACACAAAACGGGGCCCACAATATTGCGTTTCATCTTCTAAGGTTATGATTTTGGATGTTAAGGGTTTTTCATTGTTTCTCAATAGTAAATAGGCCTTCGGGCCTCATTGTAACAAAGTTCAGAGGCATGTAGCTGCCACATCTCTTCTCAGAGATAAGCTACCATCGCCCAAGCTAGCTTAATTCACTTTTTGTTTGTAAGCATATTTCAATATTTTACAATAATGAAATGAAGAGTTATTTCCACTACACATCTGTATTTATGGTTATCTCTGTAATTTGTTGCGTTCCTACTTAAATATGGATAAGTGGTATCAGAGCGGTCTGCTTTTTATCTGTTTTTCTTTACCTGTCCCCAATGGAGTCGTGCTATAAGGAGTCAGGGCTTGAACTGGTCAAACGTTTGCAAGACCAGCCTCGCAAATCCCGATGGCCACCCATGGCAGATGAAAAGAAAGAGGAGGGGTTAGGAGATCCTATCAAAATCTTGCTTGAAGAAGCCCTAGAGTGACAAAGGAACATGATGATGGACAACTTTGCGCAGATCCTGTAGCGGCTAGCTAGAGGCAATGCATCGGCTTCCAACAACTACTCTGGAAATGCCACACCCTTTAAGGTACATGTTAATTTTGAAATCCCCATCTTCGAGGGTTAGATAGACGTAGATGCCATAGATAAATCATTAAATCTGCTAGAAGGGTATTTTTCTATTCATAAATTTTCGAGTTGGGAAAAGATTATTTTTGCTCTTCTCAAAGCAGCCCCCCACATCAAGGATTGGTGGGAAACCTATTGCGAGTAGAAGGATGAAATTACGGGCTCACTATTTTCAGTTACACCCACTTGGAGCTCATTTCGAGATGCCATCAAGGAGCAGTACTACCCTATTAAAAGCTACGAGGACAAACACATAAATTGGACCACACTGCGATAAGGAAGGGACCAAGATGTTCTAGAGTTCACAAACATTTTTCATACCCTTCGCACATAGTTGGGTATCAAGGATTCTAATCTACATTTGGTACTCAAGTACCGTAGTTACCTACATATATACATCAGGAATAGATGGAGTTCCTGAACATCTCCTCGCTCAGCACGACATACCGATATGCTGTCAAAATTGAGCAAAAGTTCAAAAATAAGAAGCTAGACTTTGGATATGCGAATCCGAAGACCAAAGGACAAAGCCAAGGCGGAGTAACCCAAGAAAACCCGTTGAAGCCACAAGAAAAGGACAACACCATGAAGTCGAAGAAGGACATAGGAAAGTGGTGTGAGTTCCACAAGAGCCCCACTCACAACACAAGTGAGTGCCATACGAAGTAATCGCTAGTGGCCGAGTTGAAGGCTTCAGAATCAAATGCATGTTCCGACCTTGAGTCAAAACCTGACAAGGGGAATGGCAAAGGGAAGTAGATCATTTATGCGGAGCCTAGTATCACTGCTACCACTGCCAAGATCTAGATGAATGAGCCTGAATACGCAGAGGAGAGGGAGCGTAATTTCCACTCACGAATGTGGGTGAAGGGTTCACCACTGCAATTCATTATTGATAGTGGGAGCCATAAGAGCCTCATTTCAACAGAGGTTGTGAAGCGGTTGGGCCTCCCAACTACACCACACTCACAGCCGTACAATATCAGGTAGCTTCACCAAGGACGAGATCTCCGAGTTTGCCAATAGTGCCACCTTCCCTACAACATCAAACCCTTCATAGATGAGCTATTGTGTGATGTTGCACCTCTGGATGTTTGTGATGTACTATTTGGCCAGCCATACTTGTGGAGGTGACATTTTGTGTATGAGTCAAGGCCTCATGCTCTTATTATTACTTTGGGTAATTCATTATACATGATATCGAAGGTAGCCCCACCTACCGCCACCTCTTTGATCTCTGCTAAGAAATGTAGCAATATTGTCTCCTAGACTAGGAAATTCATTTTCTGTATATTTCTCCCCCAAAGTAAGGGGAAGATCGTTGTCACATCCATGACCCCCGTGAAGGGTTCCTCCACACAATAGTGGCAACAGAGGGATACGGTCATGAAAGAACACATGAAGAACTTCTCCTCACCCACTGGGGCACCACACAAGTTTTAGGTGGGCAATAAAGTTTACATATGCAGAAAGAATGACTTACAAGAGCCCATCAAAAGCTTAGACCACTCCGACATGGTCCTTACAACATTATTAAAGTTGTGGGAAACAATTCTTGGGAGCAAAACTTTCCCCCACTCCTTTGCTTGCACCAAGTGTTCAATGTCTACCACCCTTGACCATAATTCCCACCATTACTGGACACATCCAAGATTGCGAAATAGCTCACTAGGGACCAAGTTCAGCAGAGGCAGGAACTCAATGCAATGGGGACCATTGCTTCCTAAGGGAGGAGGAATGATCTAGGTGGATTTTGGGGGCCACCCACCTATCCCACTTGGACCCCTGCAAATGTCTATTTTAGGTTTTTAGTTTCCTTATTTGTAGCACAATTTACTATTTTTAGCAGTGTTTTGGGTCCTGAACTTCCGGAGCCATTTTGAGGCCCTCAACGATGATTTTTTGGTAATCTGTGAGCAACATGGGTTGAAGGACTGATGTTGCTCTTCCCAAAGTTGTCGTGCTCAAATAGATATTTCTACTGAGCTATGGTACGGGTCAAACGAAGATTGGGTGCCAAAGTTACGACCCCAGGAAGTTGATGTACCAAGTTACCCAAAACGAGGTCCACAATTTGGCGTTTCATTTTCTAGGGTTAGGTTTTGGGATTTTAAGGGTTTTCCATTATTTCTAAACAATAAATAGGCCTTCGAGCCTGATTGTAACATAGTTCAGAGGCATGTAGCTGCCACATCTCTTCTCATAGATAAGCTACTATCACCCTAGCTGGTTTATTTCCATTTCTATTTGTAAGCATATTTCAGTATTTTACAGTAATGAAATGAAGTATTATTTCCATTGCATATCTGTATTTATGGTTATCTATGTAATTTGCTACATTCCTGCTTAAATCCGTATCAGTGGTATCAGAGTGGTCTTCTTTTTCTTTTTTTTTCTTTTCATGTGCCCAACAAAATCGGGGTATAAGGAGTTAGGGCTTGAACTAGTCGAACCTTTGCAAGACCAGCCTCACAAATACTGATGGCTTCCCATGGTGGATAAAAAGAAATACGAGGAGGCATGATCTAAAAATGAAAATCTTGGATTACTTTTAAGGTATTATAGACTCATGTGCATGGATTTGTCTATACTACATAGGGCAATGGATCGATAAGATGGTGAATAATATAGACAATGAGTAGTTAGAGAAACATAGTAGACAAACACACATAAACACAACAAATTTAATATGGAGTTCACCCAAAGCTCTTGGGCTACGTCTCTTGGTCCAACCTTCAGTGGTGGCCTCTCTAATATGTCTTCAAGAATAGAGTTTTACAAAGTGTTAGCTCAAAATTGAGTCTCAACACAACAAATGCAAACAACAGGGGTTTTGCTTGAATCCGTCAAGCCTCTCTAAGTACACAAAATCTTTCTTTCACTCTCTGTCTTTTTTTTTCTCTTTGTCTCAGTGCTTCCTCTTCTTTGTTTTTGTCATTTTGTGGTTTTAAAGCCAATAGGCGTTGTCTGTTCATTTCCTCTTGTCAGGCATTTTGGCTCCTGGCCTCTGTCCACTCGAATCCCCCTTTTGAGCGTTAGCAATCATGGCATAACGTCTTCAAGGGAGGTGGCCACCTATTTTGCAATAGAAGGGACCATTGGGCCTTTGAAATCCGCAAAAAATAACGTTCTCTATTTTCACAGAGAAGCACTACAAACACGGGAAAACTCTACCAAATCTCTATTTATCAGATTTCAAATATTCATAAATCCGCACTATATTCCTATTAGGTTCGCCTTTAATTGCTATCGCATCGCAAATGCCCACGTTTCATGGTTTCCCCTTTGTATTTGGGAAATACGTTAAAACACTGAAAATTCCACAAAATGACTCATATCGGACTTGAAAAAGTATAATATCGCATTCATAAATCTTGTCGGGTTCGATTTCATTGCATCGGGAACATTCACTTTGCATTTCACTTATTTGGGAGAAACATGAAATACACAGAAAAGTGTTGTTTTCCGAATCTTAAAATATATGAAATATTGCCTATAACCTCGTCAGGTCCAGCTATCATGAGTCGCATATACATAAGGCCCTGCTCCTCTGTAATGCTCCGATGTTATAATGCGATGCAACTTGTCGCAATCACATACCGCATAAACTTGGGGCCACTTAGTAAGCACTCTATATTTTCTGATTGCGATATCATGCATTAACCTGGGTCGTCGATTTGTGTGCTTGATGAATGGTCCTCGTTGACCCGCACCGATCGCGATCACAATTGTCATATAATAGGCTCCGATATTCTCCGTCTACCACCATTGATTGTGATATGCTGATCGGTTCTGGACCGTTGATTGGCCAAATCCGGTGGCTCCTGTGCAAAGTTGGTTTGACCTCCGATAGGCTCGATTTTGCTATTTTCTTCATGTTTTTGCCTCCCGATAGTGTTATCCACCATTTTTAAAGGTTCTCCTTTTGTGATAGTTTTTGGATTTTGAAGACTTAGAGGGTGATTTAGATCCCATTTGGATCAGGGCAGGAGATCCTATCAAAATCTTGCTCAAAGAAGCCCTCGAGTGATAAAGGAACATGATGATGGACAACTTTGCCCAGATCCTTCAGTGGCTACCCAGAGGCGACACATCAGCTTACAACAGCTACTTTGGAAATTCCACACCCTTTAAAGTACAATTTAATTTTGAAATCGCCATCTTCGAGGGCCATATATAAATGGTTAAATTTCCTAGAAGGGTATTTTTCTATTCATGAATTTTAGAGTCAGGAAAAGATTATTTTCGCTTTTCTCAAAGTAGACCCCATGTAAAGGACTTGTGGGAAACCTATTGTGAGTAGAATGATGAAAGTACGGGCTCACTATTTTCAGCAACACCCACTTGGAATTCATTCTGGGATGCCATCAAGGAGCAGTACTACCCTATCAACACCTATGAGGAAAAGTACATAAAGTGGACCATGTTGAGGCAGGGAGGGACCAAGATGTGACTGAGTTCACAAACATCTTTCATACACTTCGTACATAGTTAGGTATCAAGGATTCTGAGCTACATTTGGTACTTAAGTATTGCGACTACCTACACAGATACATCTAGGAAGAGATGGAGTTCCTGAACATCTCCTTGCTCAGCACGTTGTACCGATATGCTGTCAAAATCGAGAAAAATTTCAAATAGAAGAACTTTGGATCTACGAATCTGAAGACCAAAGTACAAATCCAAGGCGGGGTGACCCAAGATAACCTGTCAAAGACATAAGAAAATAACAACACCATGAAGTCGAAGAAGGACACAGGAAAGTGGTGTGAGTTCCACAAGAGCCCTACTCACAACACAAGTGAGTGGCATACCAAGTAGTCGCTAGTGGCCGAGTTGAAGGCTTCAGAATTAGATGCATGTTTTGACCCTGGGTTAGAACTCGATAAGTGGAATGACAAAGGGAAGTAGATCATTGATGTAGAGTCCAACATCACTGTTGCCATCGTCAAGATCCAAAAGAATGAGCCCGAAGACCCAGTGGAGGGGGAGCGTCTTTTCCACTCATAAATGTGTGTGAAGGGTTCACCGTTGCAATTCATTGTTGATAGTGGGAGCCAAAAGAACCTCATTTCAGTACAGATCATGAAGCGGTTGGGCCTACCAACTACACCACACCCACAACCATACAGTATTGGGTGGCTTCACCAAGGACGAGATGTCCGAGTTCTCCTACAGTGTCACCTTCCCTACAACATCAAACCCTTCATAGATGAGGTATTGTGTGATGTTGCACCTCTAGATGTTTGTGATGTACTATTTGGCCGGCCATACTTATGGAGGTGACATGCTATGTATGAGTCAAGGCCTCGCGTTGTTATTATTGTTGTGGGTAATTATGTTATAAAGTTATATATTACAAAGCAATGGAACACATAGAATAGTGCATAAATATAAACAAAGAAAAAACATAAAACCATAGAGACATAGATATACGTGGTTCACCCAGTTTGGGCAACGTCCACCTCAAACAGTCAATCCTTCCTCTCTATTATCCAACAAAATGAAGAGACACAACCTACAGGAGATCCACTGTAATGTCCTCTTTTTTCTCTCACAGTCTCACCTCTCTGTTTCTTACTCGGAGAATACACGTCTATTACATAGCCTCAATACAATGCCCTCATACAAAGAGAGGGGTTTCCTTCTAGGGAAAAAAAACCTAAACTAAACATAAGTTCTACAGTCAGATCATCCGCCTAATAAATGGCCTAGATTGACTGGAAATTACTATACTTTTACAAGGAAATTTTACATCTGTTTTTAGCTTCGCGGGCACTTCCCCTGAAACCCACGTCGGCGGACCATTGGCCCCCAGACCCCCCAGCAAGGGGGGGATTAGCCCCCCCGAACCCCCACGAGGGGGGGGACAAGTCCCCCCTTGCACCCCCCCACGTGGAGGGCTGTACAAACTTCCTGGGGTATACATCCGGCTAAAACAAAAACCTCTAAATAATCATGCTCCATATCCAAAAATCTCCCACTTGGAGAATGATTGCAGCAACTCCATCACTGCTTCATTTGTTGGACAATGACTCCTCTTTTGACCTAGTTGTTTCTCATCTTCATCGTCATCCTTGAAGACCAATTGAAACTGAGCATATTCTCATTTTCTCTCTAGTTACAACTTTTTTTAGAATATCTACAGGATTCTGGATGGTGTGTATCTTTTGCAGCTTCAACTCTCCATCTTCCAACACTGATCATATGAAATGGTACTTGAGCTATATGTGTTTTGTCCTAGAGTGACATGCTGAGTTTTTTGTAAGATGAATAGCAATTTGACTATCACTGTATAACGTGCCCATATAAGGCTTCTTACCCAATTCACCCATAAACCTTTGTAACCAAATCATTTCTTTACTAGCCTCTGTAGCAGCAACATACTTTGCTTCCATTGTTGAAAGTGCAACAACACTTTGGATTTTTGAAACCCAACTGACAGTATTCCACTACAGTAAATACATATCCTATGTGCTCCTCCTATATCTCTGTTACCATATCTGCATCAACATATCCCTGTAGAGAAATGTTTGAACCACCAAAGCATAATGCTTGATTTGTGGTACCTTTCAAATATTTGAGAATCCATTTCATTGCAATCCAATGTTCCTTTCTTGGATTGTTCGTGTACATGCTTACAACTCCCACTACATGTGCAATATCAGGCCTTGTGCAGACCATTGCATACATTAAGCTTCCAACTATTCATGCATATGGAACTTTAGACATATAATCCATGTCTTCTTGGGTTTTTGGGCACATTTACTTAGTTTGAAATGGCTAGCAAAAGGTGTACTAACTGGTTTTGCATTGTGCATATTAAATGTTTTCATCACCTTTTGTATGTACTCATTCTGAGACAATGTTAGTTTGTGATTTTTCTTGTTTCTAATTATTCTCATACCAAGGATTTATTTTCCAGCTCCCAAATCCTTCATTGCAAATGAATTTGCCAACTTTCATTTGAGCACATTTATATCCTGCATGTTAGACCCTGCAACAAGCATGTCTTCTACATACAATAACAATATAATATAGCTGCCATCATTTTGCTTTTTTAGATAAACACAATGATCAGAGTGACATCTAGTATAACCTTGTTCAGATATAAACTTGTCAAATTTTAGATACCACTGCCTTGGAGCCTATTTTAAGCCATATAAGCTCTTCTTCAACTTGCACACTAGTTTCTCCTTCCCTTTTACCTCATATCCTTGTGGCTGCTACATATATATCTCTTCCTCCAAATCCCTATGGAGAAAGACTATCTTTACATCTAATTGCTCAAGATGCAAATCTTCAACTGCTACTAGACTTAAAATAGTTCTGATTGAAGTCATTTTAACAATAGGAGAAAAGATTTCATCAAAATCAATACCTTTCTTCTGTCCAAACCCCTTCACGACAAGTCTAGCTTTGTACCTTTGTTTTCCTCCATCTTCTTCCTTCAGCCTGTAAACCCATTTATTCTGCAATGTAGTTTTACTTGCAGGAAACCTGACTAAGTCCCAAGTCTAGTTATGCATTAAGGAGTCCATCTCTTCTTCCATGGCCTGCTCCCACTTTTTCCTACTTTCAACCTGCATTACTTATTCATAATATTCAGGTTCACTAGAATTAGTCAACACTAAATAATATAATGAAGGACAGTATCATTCAGGGGGTATACTTATCCTGGTAGATCTTCTAACACCACTTTCAGGGGTTTGGGGTGCCTGTTGCTGTTGTGGTGGTTGTTGTTGTTGTGGTTGCTGATTATTATTATTTTTAGGCGTCTTTACTTTTTCAGTGATCTCATCAAGAACTGTGTATTCCTTGTTTTCTTTTTCCTATTTCTTTTCCTACAACCGATTCTTATACAAGGCCTTTTCATTGATTATTACATCTCCGCTCCTAATGATTTTGTGATTTTTGTAATCATATAAGCGATAACCAAAATCATTAACACCATATCCAATAAAGCTACATTTCTTTGACTTTGCCTCAAGCTTTGTCCTATTTTCTTTATTAATATGGACAAAGGCCTCACAACCAAAAGGCTTTAAAAAAAAGTAGTTTACCTTTTTTCTTGTCCATGCTTCCTCTGGAACACCACCATCCAAGGAACTTGAAGGCCCTCTGTTTATTAGATAAATAGCAGTATCTACATCATCTGCCCAAAATTGTAAAGGCAATCTTGCATGTAATCTCATGCACCTTGCACACTCCATGATTGTTTTCTTCTCTCTACGAATTCCATGCTCTAAACAACACCTATCAAACTCCTTGCTGCAATATTCACCTTCATTGTTTGATCTGAGACACTTCAATTTCTTTCTTGTCTCAATCTCAACCAAAGCTTTCCATTTCTTGAAAGTATCAAATACATCAAATTTATTCTTAATACAATAAATCCAAGTTTTTCTAGTTGCATCATCAATAAAAGTAACATAATAACAAGAGCCACTCAGAGATGATCCCTGAGCAGGTCCCCATACATTTGTATGCACAAGCTCTAATTTTTCGCTCTTCTTTTCTTTCCCAACTTTGAGAAATCTGACTTTCTTTTGTTTTCCATAAATGCAATTCTCACAAAAGTCTAAATCAACATTCTTCAAACCCGACAACAAATTCCTTGAGTGAAGAATCTTCATCCTCTTCTCACTCATGTGCCTGAGCCTATGATGCCATAATGCTGCATCTGCTCCTTTCGAAGTTAAAGCATTAACAGAGTTAGAAATACCATTGCATAAATACAATGTACCAACCTTTTCACCTTTTGCTATTACCAAGGCTCCTTTGGTGACCTTCTAAGATTTATCTATGAAAGTTGTCACACAACCTTCATCGACTAACTGCCCTGTTGAAATCAAATTTTTCTTCAGATTTGGAACATGCCTTACCTCCTTTAGTAGCCATTGGTTTCCATTATGCTCTTTAACAAGAACCTTACCCATTCCAACAATTTTATAGGGTTTATCATCACCAAAACAGACTTGTCCAAAATTTCCTTGAACATAGTCATGAAAGTATTTCTTATCAAGTGTAGCATGGAATGAGGCCCTAGTTCTAAAGATGATTCATTTACATGGAAATGACTTTGTGCGAATGACAATTCAGGTATATCCATAACCTAGGGAAGTTAACGTCCAGTGCATGCACTAGTTGACTAAACCCTATGGGAGAAGTAGGACAACGATAATCAAGTATGTGACCTCTAAGATGTTGGTGGCCGAGACAACAAAGGCTCAAGTAGGGGATAGTGGCGACAAGAATTGGATTTTTCTCACTTTGTAGTAGGTTCATGCATGGTGGGATGGCCAATGCTAAGTAATTAATTATATGCCCAATATCTCCAATTTTGTCAACTCTTTCAATTTCTTAGCTATCGTGTTATGGCTGTTAGCAAATTCTTTTTAGAGCATAGTGGTTGTGAGCCATGATTTTAACATTCTTGGTTATTTCTGGTTGTTGGACCCTACCACCATTCCTCCCCTCTCCATTATTCTATTGGTTAATCTCACAAGAGTTCGCTCCAGATTCCCCTGATAGCCCGGTCCTTTTATTTTATTTCCTATTTTACAATCTCCTCGATTTCATTTCTTTTGGGGATTACCATTTCTTTAGTATCTATTAATTTGACACAACATGCCCTGAAAAAGGATTCATTAGCACTGGGGTTTTGGTGGTATAGGCCCTTAAGGTTGGCCACAATCTCAATCCCAAGTAGAAAATGCAACATCTATTTTTCACTCCTCCACTCCCCTAGAAATCTAAAAGGAATTTTATCAACTGGAAACCTTAACCACTGACGAATGCCAAAACTACTTAGATTATGAAATCCAAGCTAAAGTCTCCAATTGGGTTCTTGACCCTAAACATGCTAGGGGAATATGCAGAAGCAAATATTTGAAATCCATTGTGCTCCACTAAAAAATGAAGAAACTCTTAGGTAGGGTCCTGAAGGAAAAAAATGAAGACCATAATGACATCATCAACTTCTTGAATGGAATTCAATGGGTTCAATGCCACTGACATTCTTTTCTTGCTAGCCTAGATGCTCTGTTGAAAATGCAACAAGATGATGGAGCTTAGTGAAAAGAAGTCACCTTCACTAAGTGTGCCCGTAGGCTATTTTTGGTGCAAAGTCTATTTTTAGACTATGTCTATTTTTAGACATATGGATCATGGTCTATGAGTTGCAGGATGCTATTTGTGGATGATTGGTCATGTTGGTAAAAATAGATGGACCTCTATTTTTAGACATATGGGCGGAGTCTATTTTAGACTGCCAGGCTAAAAATAGAACAATCAAATATTATTAGCTCTTAATAATATTTGGACTATAAACATTATCTTATTCTCTTGGAGCACTTCAGTTCGAGCTACAGATGTGGCACATGCAACTGCCATAAGGAAATACACTTTTCCTATGGGTTAGTTGAGCTATTGCATGATGGACTTCAGTTAGAACTCAAGTGATTGATTTTGGTGGAGTTGATTGAGGAGTTGATGGAGTTGTGTTCAGTTTGACTTAGTTGAACTAGTTGTATTTAGTCTAACTGACAAATACACTAGTGATGAGTGGTGTGAATTAATTATTAATTAATCCACTAATTATTAACTCATAAATCAACTAAAGAATACATCAGTTAACTCAATGCATGGACAATTCAGTGGAGACAAGTGTTAGAGGTGAGTGAAAGGGCAAGACAGTTGTCAGTTGTGACTATAGTTGTGCATGTGATTTGCACAATCAGTGGGATTGAGTTTCCAACGAGGATTGCGTATTGTTACAAATGTGACAGGTGTGGATGGATCATTCATTCTTTAGTATTCTCAGTAGGATTGCGTAGTGGAGGCAGGCAAGCAGCAGAGGAGATTTGAGCCAGTGATTGATTCAGATCTGAGCTAGTTTGTGTGTAACAGGTGGAGATAGTGCTAAGTACTTGTGAGGAGTATTGTACTATGTATTGTTACATGTTCTCAATCAATATAATATATAGATAGTTGGGGGTTTTCCACTGTATGCTTTCCCCATGATATACTGTGTTGATATGTGTGATTGATGCTTCAATGTGCGCATGCTATTGTTTCTTAATTCCGCAAAACTGATGATCAACATAGAGGAGGTTATGTATTATGCATGATTCCACAAATAGTGTATAATCAGGATAATCTCTATGAATAACTGTCATTTTATTCAAAATTTCTACAAAGGCCACCAAAAAGGACCATTTCCCTTTGTCTTTCATAGATCAAGTGTTAGATGGCCTGGCAGGGAAGAAATTCTTCTCCTTCCTAGATGGGTTTAGTGGGTACAACCAGATCCAAATCAGCTCGGAAGACCAAGATAAGACCACTTTCACTTGTCCATGGGGTACTTTTGCATATTGGGTCCTTCCTTTTGGGTTGTGCATTGCTCCCGCTTCTTTCCAGAGAGCAGTACTGAGCATATTTGCTGAACTGGTTCATGATTTAGTGGAGATCTATATGGATGACTTTACCCCTTATGGTTCTAACTTCTAGGAATTTTTGACTAACTTGGGAAAAGTGTTAGCCAAGTGTATTGAGATGAACCTGTCCCTCAGTCTTGAAAAATGCAAATTCCTGATGACTGAAGGGACCGTGCTAGGTCATACAATTTCTCAGCAAGGATTACAGGTGGATCCTAATAAGATTGCTATCATCCAAAGGGTCCCACCTCCTCAAAAGGTAAGAGATGTTTGGAGTTTTCTAGGCTTAGCAGGGTATTATAGAAGATTCATTAAAGATTTTAGTAAGCTAGCCTCTCCATTGTTCGGTCTTTTGGGAAAAGATGTTGAGTTTATATGGACTGACAACTGTCAAGAGGCTATAGATGTCTTGAAAGGTAAGCTAGTAACTGCCCCAATCTTGAGAGGTCCAAACTGGGCCCTACCTTTCCACATTCACACAGACGCCTCGAACAAAGCGATAGGAGCAGCCTTAGCACAAGTTGAGACGCTGCTTTATGCCATATATTTTGTCAGTAAGAACCAGTCCAAGGCAGAAATAAACTACACTGTAACCAAAAAGGAGCTCTTAGCTGTAGTTCATTCCCTAAACAAGTTCAGACACTACATCACTAGAAATCAAACATTCATACACACTGACCATGCTGCAATTAGGTATTTGATGATTTAACCATATGTAAACACTCGTATCATTAGATGGTTACTTTTATTGAAGCAATTTGATTTGACTATTGTTGATAAGCCATGTAAGGAAAATGTTGTTGCTGATTTTCTGTCTAGACTAGATTTACTTGCAGGTGAAGAAGGAATGGTGGATGATTAAATGGCAGATGAACAATTATTTCCTATTTCAGTACTCTCTCCATGGTTTTCTAATATAGCAAATTACTTGGTTTCAGCACAGTTTCCGCCACACTTGTCCTCAAAAGAGAATAGCAAGATCATGAGGAAAAGCGCCCCATTCACTTGGATTGGGGGAAATCTTTTTAAACTTGGCCCAGATCAGATTTTGTGGTGATGTGTAAAGGAGGAGGAAGTCTTTGACATCCTCTTAACCTGTCATGATGGGCCTTGTGGGGGCCACTTTGCAGCAAAGAGGACTACTTTCAAAATTTTGCAAGCAGGTTACTATTGGCCCGCTCTTCATCAAGATGTCAGGGGATACATTAGCCAATGTGACCAATTTCAAAGGATGGGGAAACCGACTCCAAGGGATGAGATGCCCCTGTAACCTCAGGTGACTTTCGAGCCATTTGAGAAGTGGGGCATGGACTTTGTGGGTCCTATCAACCCTCCTTCTAAACAGAAATCTTACATCATCTTGTCTACTGATTATCTGACGAAATAGGCAAAACCAAAGGTGATCAAAGTGGCAACAGAAGAAAAAGTAGTTGAGTTTTTGAGGGAAAATATCTTCTACAAGTTTGGCTTCCCAAGAGAGTTAGTCACAGATCAAGGGAGTCAGTTTACCTCCAATTTGGTTGAAGACCTGCTCACACACCACAAGATTAAGCACAAAACTTCCACCCCTTACATCCACAAGCAAATGGACAGGTGGAAGTCACCAACAGAGCTTTGGAAGGGATTTTGACTAAGGTAGTGAGCAGCAGCAGAAAAGATTGGGCAAACCGATTGGTTGAGGCCACCTAGGCCTATAACACCACCTGGAAAACCACCACAGGGTTTACACCCTATGAGCTAGTCTATGGGAAGAAGGCTCTGCTATCAATAGAATTTGAATATAACACATTAAGGATGGTAGCTCAGTTAGACATGATCTTAGCCATGCACAAAAGGAAAGATTGTTTCAGCTAAATGGATTGGATGAATAGAGAATGCAGGCCCTACTCCACTCAGTGGTAGTCCAACTTCAAAGAAAAATATGGCATGACAGACACCTCAAAAAAAAATAATTCCAGCAAGGAGATTAGGCACTGTTGTATGATTCAAGATACAAATATTTCAAGGGCAAAATGAGGACAAGATGGCTGGGACCATATAGAGTAGAAAAATGCAATGACAATGGTTCATTCCTCATCCGGACCATAGAAGAAGTATTCATCCCCATGCTTGTCAATGGACATAGATTGAAGATCTACAGGAAGCCCCTTTCCAGGCAAGAGTTCATTTAGAACCTGGAAAAATAGTGTCGGTAGTGGAGCAGGTCCCTATCTCCACTCCATCCACACCCTGAGCAAAACAAAAAAAAACAAAACAAAACAAAAAAACAAAAAAAAATGGAAAGAGGAAAAAATAAAATTCCCTAGGTGAAAACCTCTTGGAGGTGCCCAGGGTAGGCAGTGGGGGTTAAAACCTCCTGGAGGCGCCCCAGTTGTCTAAAACAAAAAGAGAGAAAAGAGAAAAACAAAACAAAACAAAACCTACTTTTGAATAAATTGCAAGTTGCAAGAGGGTCACACAAGAGAAAAGATATGGCCAGGCTGCATACACCCTTAATGGCCCATCCCTCCATCACCGTTATCTTTTTCTATGCCTCAATCTCATTTGTTTTTAAAATTCCACGTCCTACAAGAAACTTTGTGTATTCTACAAGAGGATCCTGTAGAAACTATAGGAAGGCCAAAATCAAGTTTAGAAAAGAACCCGAGGGCTGGAAGTTTGTCTAGAAGGTCTGTGGACCTCTCTGCCACCATCCATCCACCTAACTTTCCATTCCACCCCTATGCACTCACACTTCCACTTGAATTTCTTTCCATGCATAGACAAAATACAGAAATTATACTTCTTTCATTCTGTAAACGTACAAAAAAATTACGACAAATAAAATAGCAGTGTTCTGCTCGCTTACTCTTACCTGATGCCTCCCAGTTGCTATTTCTTTCATTCAGAACCTTTGTTCGCTGATTTTTTTATTTTTTTTAAAGCTTTCTCGAGCATCAGCCTGATTTTCAGAAGGAGAAGCAGCTACGGGAAATACTGTAGGATTCATGTAGCAGTTGATCCCTTTGAAGAACAAACTCCAAAGACAGGGTCAGCGCAGTAGGATGTATGAAGCATGTAAGGAGCGGATCTCGATCAAGATATCATCAACATAAGCTAAAGGCCAAGCATGCAGAGCACCACCAGCAGCAGCAAACGAGGAGATGAAGTGCCAAAGTCTAAAGCATGCATAGCATAGCAGTGACTAAGTAGGTAAGTGGCTAAACCTAGTCCTCAATTGCATGAATGTTATTTCAAAACTGCATGAAATATGAAAATGGTCACGATCAAGTGGAATCGATGGCCAGCTAACTGGCCACCCTCGTTCAGTTTACACACCCTCGAGGAATTCAAATGAGCCACGTCCAATTTAAACTGCCGATCAGATACGCAGTCAGCACGTGTGGCATGTCAACTCGAGAAGGAAACATTTGAAACCAGTAGTGGTGGCAGTGCATAACGGGAGTAAGGAAGGTGATGGCGATTAGGCGACATGAAGAACCATAATTACACTGGCGTAGGACCAATGGTCCAAATGGAGATAACGTACCCATCCGGCCACCTCACCTCCTCACCGTAGATTACGCCAGCAATTAAGTGCAGTGAGGTCTAAGACTCCACCACCCTTTGTTTCATTTTCATTTACGATGTCCTCGACTGCAGTACTCATCTACCACCTTCAAAATAGCGAACCAGGCGTTTTCTGCCAGTTTTTCAAAACCCTCCCGCCTATCGGGTTCTATAGGAGCACTACTGCATTCTACAGGAGCAGGAACACTATCTACAGGAGGATTTCTACAGGAAGGACAAAGAGCAACTCTGTAGCAGAAAAAGTCAGATTTTTTGTCAAATTCAAGCTAGGAATGAGGTAGGATCGAAAACCTTCTCTGCATAGATATGTCTAGATAAGGTGGCAGATTAAAAATAGAATATTGGTTGAAGAAAAGCAATGAAAGAGAAATTCAAAAGTCTACTATGTCTTTTCTAAGTTCCACATAGTCTCTCTGTTTCCTTCTTTACATTCAAAATCTACCTTTTTTCTTCCTCACATTCTACTGTAAATAATGGGGGATGCAATCATAGAAATCAAACCTGGGAAGGAAATGAGATCGCAATTCTGTCTACTCTGTGAAAAACCATTATTTCATATAGTCCCTGTTCTGTCAAAGTATTAATTTCTTCCAAGAACCAAGAAGCAAATTCAGATTGAGAACAGTTTGAAGAAAGAGAAAATTGCAAATTGGTGTTGTGAAGAAGAAGCATACGGGGAATTCCTCCTACAATTTCAGAGAAAAAAAAAAAAAAACTCAATTGTCCCTCTGTTTCTGATTTTCAAAAATTGTTGTTTTTTCCTCACCTGAGCACTTTCAAAAACCACTAAACAACATGCCAGGAGGTTTTATGAGGAAGGACCCATTGAACTCCAACAAATTGCATGAGTACCCCGAGGTGGTGGCCCTCTTCACCAGGGCAAGTTGGATGTCGTTCTTTGAAAGAATTCATGGATATGATGATGAGTTGACTGAAGAATTTTTGATGTCCTTAAGACCCCATTCAGAAACACATGCTACAATCAGCCTCAGGGGTCTGACCCTAGAGCTTACACCTGATTTTATCAGCAGAATCAATGATCTTCCACTTGGACTCCCTTGGAGCAAGGAGGAAAAACATTGCGACAGGTTGCTAAGAAGACATATTTTCAACCTGAGGAGCATCCTGTAGAGGATAAAAATGGGGTCAGAGGGACAAGCTTACCTCCTCCATGGAGTGATGTTAGCTACCAGATAATGAAATATATCACTTGTGAAGGAAGGTTCAGTATAATTTATGGTTATCACTTCAGTTTATTGCATGAATTGAGTTATGGGATGGACCTACCTCCAGTTAGGAAACTCAATCTCCCATATTTCCTCCTCCAATCCTTGATAGAATATGGCACCAAGTTGGATGCAGGGGTCCCAGACCAACTGGCCCACTGTGGCCTCATTAAACTATTTGTGGAAGATGCCCTACACACATTCACCATCCCCATAGCTTGGGAAGTTTTTCGGAATATGTCTAGGGAAGATTACATCAAAACTTTGACTGAGGATATTAGCCCATCCGATAGTGAAGAGGAGGAAGAGAAAGAGGAAATTGAGAAGGAAACTCATGAGGAGACATAAAATATTCAAACAGAGGAGGAACAGGAAACCAAGGAGAAGCAGAAAGAAGAGGAGGAACTTGACAAATCCATTGTTGTACCTAAGGCAAAAAAGAAAACAGTCTCAAAAACAGAGAAGAGGAAAAGAACAGAAATTGAGAAGGAAAAGCCCAAGAAGGCCCAGAAAAAGACTGCCACAGGAGAGGCAAGGACCCAACAAGAAAAGGAGAAGACACTACCAGAGATAGCAGAGACGCAAGAAAAAACAGTAGACATGGAAAAGACTGCTGAAGATGAAGGGAAAGAACAGTAGAAAGAAACATCCCCAGAAACATTGGTAAATGAAGCAGCAGTTGTGCTTGCTGCATTGAGCACTCCAGCAAAACAAAAGGGAAAAAGAAAAAGAGAAACATCCATGTATTTCAAAGCTAGAAGGAGCACCAGGATTAAGGTGGGCAAGCCCCAACCACCATCCAAAGTAGCAATTATTATTGAAGATGCATCTACTGAGAAGAAGGAGGAATCTCCCTCCAAGATCTCTATTACCTATGAGAGAGGGAGTCCCAAAACCTCCACCTAGAAGGAAAGAATCAAAGTGATAGACTCCAAAGCAGTCCTACAGCAAGCTCAAACCTCTCTACAGGAAACATTGGCCAAGCTAAAAGAAACTAAAAAATTAGAAGAGAAGGCATCTGAATAGTCACAAGAGGAAGGCAAGGCCAAAGAGATACCTGAACCAAGCCCTCAGCCTAATTTTAGGCTCATATTACAATCTGCTAGAAGGTGAGAAGATCATCCCACATAAATTCATTGTGCCTCTTTTCTTTGAACTAGAACAAGAAAGAGTCAGAACCCACACTTGGATGCAGATTGCTAAATCTAAAGGAGTTGAATATATAGGGCACATGGAAGAACAATTGAGAGAGTTGAGAAGGGAGTTGGGCATGGTAAGACACATAGAGAGCATTAGAAGAGCCCAACTACAGGAACAAAATGAGTTGCTAAAGAAGCAGTTACAAGAAAGAGAAACTCAAGGAGGAGATAAGTCACCAATTTTTGAAGGACAACAACAACAAGAAGGTCCCCTAGCAGATAAGGAAGTAACAGAGAAACAACAGCAAGAGGAAGAGCCACAAACCAATGATGAAATGTTGACGAAATAGTAGCAAGAAAAGGAATCTCAGGCAGCAACTAAAGTGTTGATTTTGAGATAGCATTTGTAGGAAAAATAAGCTCAGATGGCCTGCATGGCCAGCTGGGCAATGGAGCCTTGCAGTGTAGACAAATAGCTAGATCCTTTGCACTATATCTCAAAGACCAATGGCTCCAATTCCAGATCAAAACATTGGCCTAGAGGGGCACAATCCCATTCCATAATTATGAGCAGTTTATGCATCTATGTGATAATAGTTCAGCTGAGGATAGAGTCAAATTAGGAGAATTTTACCTCTATAATATGGCACTACCAGACATGAACTTGTGGGATCCAAATGCTACACTAGGAGACCTACAGCTCATGGCTATGGCTTCCTGGTTGAAACATGAAGATAAGAGGGCAATGGAAATTCAAAGGATCATGACAAAGGAGCTAAGTGAACCCCTCATGATAAGGGCAGAACCAGAAAACCCCTTAGATCTCATTTATGCCCATCAACACCTTGCAGAAAATCCTCAAGTCCTCCCGGATTATGTTGACAGACAAGCACAAGTTATCGCTCATTTTGAAGATATGGAGAGACTATTTGGCGATAACTGCCTTCATGCATGCATGAGAAGGTGGAATACCTTGTCACATAGCCTAAAGATTGGGGAATATCATTCCCCAACTAGAATGAGAGAGGTTATGATGAGAGTGTCCCTATATAAACAATAAATGCAAACCTTGGAAGCCAATTGGATTGGCCTTAAGTTCAGTCCTCCATTACTGCTAGGACTGATGGAAGGGGTTAAAGAGGAGGAAGAACAGAAACATTAGGAGGAAGTGGACAGAAAAGCAGGTTTTCATGAAAAAGAATAAGATATAACATCAGAGGCTTGGGATGTCAAGGAGGTTGTTAAAGCTATTAAAGTTGAAGAATTGGATTAGTTGCTAAGAGGATGAGCACCCATTCAGCAGGGGGTGATGATGAGACCCAGTAATCGGTAACTATATGGGTTCATTTTTCCTATTATTTCCATTTAATCCACCATTATCCATAGTTGTGCATGTTTTTGAATATATTTATGTCAATTGAGTGAATGGGGATAGTCACTTTGCCACATAGTCTAATGAGTGTTTATTGCAGATTTTTGGACAATTTTTGGACAAGGACCAGGCATTTATGAGCAGAATGACAACCAACTTCGAGAAAACAAGGTTGAGGACTTATAGGAGGGTGTCTCCTGCATTAAATACCCTTCCTCGAGTTCTCCATCAGCAGCTCAGAATACAAAGGCCACCACATCAATGATTCCAAGGGGCAGCAAGCAACTCAAGTGGGGTTGTTGTTATCTCCAGTTTTAGGCAGTCGAATTCCTTGAGTTTAGGGGGGCTATTGGGAGTCCTCACTTGTATAAATAAGAAGGCTTCAAGCCTCAATAGGTTAGCCATTTGATAGTCTATTTTTGCACTTTTGTTCAGTCTCGTACTCAACTCATTTTCGAGCTCTTTTTGCAAACAGTGTTGTGATGTAACTATTATTTTTTTAAACAATGAAGATGAATCCAGCTTTGAACGAGCACTGATCTTTTCTAGAGGGTTGAAGCTCTTGGGTTAGGGCCTAACCCAAGCTGCCCAAGACCTCCTTTCTGTATTTATATGTTTTTTTCTTGCATTCATAAGTTGATTTCTATTGTTTAGGTTAAATCTTGCTTTGGTAAAATAGGTTTCTTTTGATGGTTAAATTAGTTGTTCTTGCTTCAAGTTGCTTAAGTATTTTTCTATAGTAATAGAGAAAGATCCAAAAATGCTACCATCAGGTCTTGATCTCCTTTCTCCCTCCTTGGGACCCTGATTTGAGGTCAAGGCACGACTGCTGCCACCAAAAACACAGTTTTTGCCTTTCATGCAATTGCTAGTGTGATGTTTTGAGTTGGAGAAGTCGATATTTGCTTGGATCCACATGCTTAAGACCATTTCATGTTCATTTACCATGGCTTTTTTACATAACTTTCTGTTCATAAAATTCTATTCAACAGTACTATGTTTTTAGGTCAGATTTTAGTGCAAAATAAACAACTCTAATTTTTTCAATTTTTGCTTTGGTCAATTTTGGGAAATAAGAGTGTAGCTCACTTGTAGAACACTCCAGCTTATCATTCCTCCATAGCACAACCTATACCAATTCATCTCTCAAGATTTCCCCACTCATTCACCTCATGTCGTTGATCTACCCTCATTTCTACGTTGTTGTGCAAAGTTGTTTTCTTCCCCTTTGAGCAAATCCAACCCTCTCCGTCATTCCTGATCTTCATTGACAGAGTCCTAGGCCCTCCAACACCTTCATCTAGCCTTCATTTTCATTTTCCCACCATTTTTCTACCTTCAAACCTCCAAAAACCACTTTTGGCCTCCTCTTATAGAACTTCATGTAGATCCCCTGCAGCCTCCTGTAGAAGTTCATGTGAGCGATTTTTTGAAGTCTGATCACAATGGAAGTCTCTAGAAGGGTACAAGGGACTTCTTAGGACCTCTCCACACTTTCCTCATCTTCAGCAAGACCCAAATCCATCCTCCTTTGCCACCAAATCTCTACACAGTCTCAATCAATCAAACAATAAGAATAATAATCCCACATAAAAATACAAACAAAAAAATACAAAATATGATTTCTTTCCATCTCTCTTCATAATTAGCTTGAATAAATGCAATGTACCTCTTCAGGAGTTAGTGGCACCCATTTCAGTAGTTGCTACCTCTTTTCATGCAAAATTAGGGTTTTCTAGGGTTTGTATTTCATTTGAACTTTCCTTCTCTTTCTACAAGTAGAATAGCCCCTGTGGAATTAGCTCTCTTCCATCACAGTAAAAGCTTCTTTTGAGAACTCATAGAAGTTGCCTTAAACTCCTAGAGAACTTGTGCCAGTTGATCAAGTGACAGCCTGTAGTAAGAGCTAGTACTTGTGCATACAGCACTGTCGCTTCCAAGTTTGTTACAAACTAACGGGTTGATAAAAGTAAAGAAGGGAGCCTTAGGAGTTGCAGTATTATTGCTGCAATACTGGAGCTCACTAGTGACGGAGTTATATACATAATAGATGGAATCCTACTTATGCCACCCTTAACCAGGAAATTTGATCAATAGTGCTCCAAGACAATTCTTCTACTAAATTAGGTGGAAATTAACAACTGAAAGTGAAATTCATAAGCTAGATCTAATGTCAAAGATAAATGATTTTCAAAACCTAACTTGTAGATGCTACCAACTTATAAATTCTATTGAATCAATTCATGAAAGAACACAAAAGCTATACTACCTGCAGAAAGGAAACTACACTATTTTTCAACCAACCATCTAGCTATCAAATTCACTTACAAACAAGAAATTATACTACCAGATCATAACTCAAGATTTCATGCATCATATATCTAATTCATACTTGCATATATATCAATGTTCTAGTTGTGCTAAATCTGTGATAAAGAAGCTAATGTTATTCTATCTTGTAGTGAAGGAAAAATGATAATCAGAATGGCCAAGTGTTTCCCTTGTTCATGGAGTCTGATTTGGGGTCAACCTACTCATAAACTAAGTAAAAATTGCATCACAGGTCCAAATAGGGGGTAAAACAAGCTACTACAGGCATGCTACAAGAAGCTACTACAGGAACCCTGTATTGCTATAGGAAGGCCTGTAATACTACAAAAAGGTTGTCGAGAGAGTTTTGAAGGTAGTAATGATGAGATCAAGGGATGGTAAGGTGGATGGAGGTCGTGATAGATGGATTAAAGGTGGATAATACCCCTAGCCAAGATCAACACCTCAGGAATGTATGTTTTTAATGAAGAGGGTTGCTAACGGTGACCTAAGAGAAGGAGCTCAAGAACAACATTTGGGATTCATCAAAGAGGGTGATGAAATCCTGGATGGAGATGGTTAAAGGCCTCTTTCCTACAAATCCAAAATTCCTACAACATCACATGCACATGCTCTCTTATCATTTACAAAATAACATAACCAATGGTGGAAAAGATGAGTTGAATTTAAACACTATCCAGTTTATGCCAAAAACTATGATCTAGGCAATGAATCAACTTCTAAGATACAACAAACATATGCAAAACAAGATAACTAATATAGACCTTTTTCCAAGAAATCATAAACATAACATTTGTGGCTGTAATTATAGATTCCTCTATTCATGCCCATATGAGAGAGATGAGAAAGAGGTAGTAGTCATAGGATTTTTGAGGAATTATATTCTAAAAGAATGTGGAAAACTAAGAAACATTCTAAGCTAAAAAGAAATACCAATACATAAGAGGGACCTAAGCCACTATGGTTGGGCCAAAACTCAAGAGCCTCAACACTGTAAAATTAACACAGTGATGGATTGATAAGAAACTTCTTAGTATCATTGCATCAATGTCAAATACATCACATAACAAGTAAAAAATAACAGTATCAAGTGATTGAGCTCAATAGCCTCTTAGCTGAAAATAAAGTTTGAATTGTAATCAGCTCTTAGGCATGTTTATTTATACAAGAGGGTAGCTACCAACAACTCCCTAGAAAATAGGGATGTTTCTCTTCCACAACTTGAGAAAAGTAGATCTAGATCTCCTTGAACTGCACTTGCTTGGCTGCCAATGACCTCGTCCTGCTTGCTTGCCAATGACCTTGAGTTGATGAGAGAGAAAGTGTTGATTTTGGCTGATTGAGGAAGTTAAGGAGGTGGAAAACCTCCTAGGATCTCTCCCTGATGTCTACTTCAATCTCGTGCATTGAAATCATCTCAATATTGCTCCATTTTCTACATTTAAACCATATTAGGCCACATGACATAGAAAAACATCTTTTACCCCTCTCACTAAGCATAATGTAACAAAAATTGTAAATAAATGTGAGAAAGAGATAGTTCTAAAGCTGGAGGATGGCATTATGACCCTTATGATATACCTATTGATGAGCCTCGTCAGCAACTCTCTACTGAAATTGTTTCTCATCCTATGAGAAACCCAGTCATCTATGTCCATGTCCTTGATGGCCTCTTTGACATCTCAAGGCTCCTTAGATGGTGTGCCTTCTTGAGGATAGAAGCCTGCATTATTTTCTATTTCTTTCCACTCCTTCCTCTCCTCTTCTTCCTTTCTTCCTTCGTATAGGCCTAGTAGCAAGGGTGGACTAAGCTTGAGTCCAATCCAATGTATTTTTAGTTTCTGCATGAGTCTTTTGTACAAGGGTATCCTTTCTAATGTGTTCCTCGACCTTTCAAGAGAGTGATACTCCCTAATCTAGAGGCTGTGGAGTAAGGAATTACATCTCCTCTAGAAAACATGTTGGCTTTCTGTCCCTAACAGCCTAAGTGTGTCTTCACAATGTGATATGGCTTGCTCCTGGTTGGAAAGGTATTTTGGTTTTAGGTCAGCATCATTGGAGATGATGCTATGATTTCTAATGATAGCCATTGGGATTATTTTCTCTACCCTGATTGATAATGACAACCATCATGATTCCTTTTCTTCCTTTATCATGACTCTCTTTACTTCCTCAAATCTTTCCTCCTCATGACTCATCCAAGATGCTAGGTCCATCAGTTTCATATCCCCCAACTTTGCATTGGGATCCCAAATATTCACAGTAGTCAAGGTGATGTTATGCATGTAGAGATTGACCAATTTTTCTCTCTCTTCTATGCTAACTTGGTCACACAATTCAATGAATTGTTTGTAATCTTGAAATGGAATAGATCCATGTTGCATCCACTGCTCTTTGAAAAAGAGTTCATAAGTATTGGATGGTTGTCCGCACTATAATTCCTCCAGGGAGATGCTTTTCATTGTGACCAATTGAGTTTCCTTCTCCTGCAACTTCTCCTTCAACCATCTATTTTCTGCCCATAGCTGCTCCCTCATTGTGGACTCTTTCTCTCTTAGCTCACTTAATTCTTTTCCCATATCAAGGACCTTTTCTTCCATGAGGCCCACATCTTCCACATTTTTAGACTTATCAATCTGCATCCATTTGTGGGTTCTTCCTCTTTCTGCTTCGAGTACAAAGAAAAGTGGGACTGCAAATTTTTGGGGAATAACTCTCCATCCTTCAATGAATTTATAATAGGAGCTTAAACTGGGTCATGGACTAGGCTCCTGGAGCCCTGGGAAGTCCTTCTCAAATTTTTTTGGGGAAGATGATACCTCCTGTAGTTTTTGTGTCACATTCTACTCCTCGTGTAGCATCCTCTATTCCTCTTATAGTATGCTTTGGTTTTCCGGTAGCATGCTCTACCCTTCCTATTGCTTCCCCTTTTATTTTTGTTGGAGGGTGGTAGGTGTCTTGGGTTGTTTGAAGGAGGCTGATATGGTGGTGGGCCTCCTATGATATAGGACTCTTTGTTATGGATTTTAGAGAGGTGTCCTCTTCAATTTTTCTTTCAATGGGACCCACCTCCTCTTTCTTACTTCGGGACTCTTCAATTGTGATAGGGGCCTTTTTGGGAGTTTGAGGCCTTCCTTGATTTATATTGGTGATTTTTTTGGTCTTAAAGTATAGGGGGGCTTACTTTTCTCTCTTCCTTTTAGGTTTGACTAGCATGCTCAAGGTAGTGAAGCTTGTAGATACCTCTTTTTTAGTGGGTCTTGGAGGAAAACTTGCTTGCTCTAGGGATACCTCTACTTCTCTAGGCTTAGTAGTCTTCTTAGGGCTTGGTTTTTCCTGTTGCTCCCACTCTTCCTCTTCAACTTTCTCTTTTTCAATCTCTGCCTCTAGTTCTTCCTATGTCCTCTCTACATCTGTTTCTCTTTCCTCTTCTGCATTTGCCCCCTCTTCTTCTTTTTCTTTTTTCTCTCTTCCTCCAACACTATAGCTTAGTGTCTCACCTTGTGTGAGGGTCTGTGTGTCATTGAAGGCCCCTCTATCCATGTCTATGAATTTGGACCAAAGCACATGGATTCTTACTTTTTTCAAAGCATCCACCACTATTAGTTTAATGTGGCCATGGTGGCCTAGGTGTTGGTGTTTTCCCTCTCTTGTTTTTTGATTCATGTCCTTGATGGACTATGGGAGGAAGTATGGTACAGTGATTATTTAAGCCAGGGGAAATCCTACTTGAAACTTGAGTTCATGAAGTAACTTGAAATGGTAGGCATAGACCACACTCAGCCTTCCTTCACAAGAGATGTATTTTGGGATATGGTAGGCCACCTCAACCCAAGGATAGGGTAGGGTTTCCCTCCTAACACCATTCTTGTCATTGACATGTCTTTCATTGGCAGTGAAGAAGTTCTTTTCAGTAGTGGCACTAGTGGTTTTTTATTCTCTGCCCCATTTTATCCCTAGGGGTAGGGTTGTCACTTTGCTAATTAGCTTAGGGATGAGTGAAATATCTAATCCCATCGCCATAGTCGTGGCATTGTATTTTGTTTGTGAGTTCAAGGCCATGGAAAATTCAAATGCAATGTCATCATCATATCCCTTCAATAGTTCAAAGAATCCTAGCCACTGAAGTATTCTAAAAATGTCTACCACTGGAGGGTGGATATTTATTCTTTTAGTGTCTGAGGGCTCCCTTATGTTAAATCCTTCCCCCATCTCTTCTCTATATTTTTATCGAAGTGAAGGAAAGATACTTCTTGTAATAGCTTTGATGTATAATTCAGTGGCAACAGTGGGTTGAAATCTCTGGTTGATTATAATTTCCTACATTCCCTCTATTCTATAGCTCGAAAAGATCTTTCAATTTCACAATTTGACTGCTACTTCTTGTAGAATTTACAGTGCACCAGCATACAATTTATGGATGGATGAAGGAGAGGGTGCACTTACTTTTTATCACATGGCCTAGGATAAAGATAATAAATTGGAGACCAAATCAACCCTTTGTAGCGTTCCTTCACCCTTTTAGTCTTACTGTAGTAGTCTTTTGGCCTTCCTGTAGCAGTTTTAGGCTTGCATGTAGTTCCCTCCTGTAGAAATGGAAGATCAGGTTTCGAAACTCCATGATGAAACCATGAACTCATCCTCTCCTTAACTATTCCTGGAATGAGAATAAATGCAAAATAATTCAAGCCCTGGTACATAATATGCCATTTTTGTCTTAGGCTTGGAGTGTTGTGATGACCTGGCAGTCACACTAGATTTCATCTTTTGGACCATTGTCCCTCCTTGGAGTAATTATTCCCTCATTCCTTGTAATCACCACCCACTCTCTGTGATCCTAATCTGACTAATGTAACACCTCCACGTTGCATGAGTTCTTACCATCACTTTTTTTTTACTAGCCGAGGGTCGCCAAGTTAACTGGCCACCTCCAGCTTATTAAAACACTTCCTCTCAACATTTACACATTTTTCATTACTTATACATAGGGAGGAGATGATATTTTTCCATACCTTTGCCTACCTCATGATCAAACTGATGCAAGTATGTGCATGTTGGAGTTGGACCTTATTATTTTCATCAAGGGAGATGACTTGTTGTGTTTTTTCTTTCATGTGTATATCTTCTTTGCTCCTCATGATATTTGACTGTTGTTGTTGTGTGTGAAGGTACCTTGTTGATGTCCAAGTTGTTACTGCTAGTGAAGAGTCCTACTGGGAGTGATATGACTACTACAAAGTGCCTCATAATTTGTTATCACACCCCCCTACAAATGAAAAAAAATGATTATTTATTTCTATGATGTGGGCACAGGTTGTTATAGGTGGAGGTTCGCTTCCTGTAGCAGTCCCTTTCTTTTCTTCTAGGGTCTTCAAGCTGCATGGGGGTTATGAGAGAGGATGTAAAATGTCTCAAGGGAAATGCTAGGACTCTTATGGATTGGTGTAGATTTGTGGAAATGGAGAGGATGTTCTCTGTGTGTTTATTAAAAAGTAACAGTGGTAAGATAGAGTGGAGGGATTTTAGTGATTTTCTATTTTTTTTTTATGAACTAGGATGGATGCGTGATGGATGGATGGTGGACCATGGTGGGGGAACCTTATTCATATTTTTTAAGGTCATGTTGGGTGTTACTTTCATTCATATCTCCCTCCTATATCTTTTCGGAGCCCTCCTGTAGCACTACATGACCTGCTTGTAACAATTATAGGGCATTCCTGTAGCAATCCCGAGAGGGGGTGAAACTTGCATTTTGAGCTAATGGGATGATGGATAGGGGTGATCACATGATTTGTATGGTGGATATGAAATTGATGGAGGGAGGAGTGAAGAGACTCTTGAGGATGTTTGCCCTGTAGTTATGGAATCTGCCATTGTCTTCAATCCTGAAATATGGAAAAACAATTAACAAACATGTTGTAGATCCATTTCCTATGCTTTTTCCTTTGTTTTTCTCGTTTAATTTTTTTTGTTATTATATTTTTTTTGGAGACACATAGGCTGCCTCAAAGGAGGTTTTCAACTTGTATTCCCACCCTAGGTGCCTCAGAGAGGTTTTCACCCATGGATCTTTATTATTTTTCTTCTCTCTTCTTTTTCCCTGGGCTGCCTCAAAGAGGTTTTCAACCCAAGAGCTGGCCTCATATGGCTCATAAAGGTTTTCATTTAGGCCTTTTATTTTTTATTTTTTTTCCAAAAAAGTATCTATAAATGGTGTTGACTGGAAGCTATGACACTTCCAATCACATTGACCTCTCTATTGATTAAGCTGTTGAATTCTTCCTTAGACATAGGTTTTTTGTATACCTTCAACCTATAGCCATTGACAAGCAAGGGAATCCCTTCCTTATCAATGGTCTTGATTTTAACAACTCCATTGTCGCAACATTTTTCTATCAGGTATGGGCCTAACTGTTTTGAAATCCTTGAACCTAGAGTCATATAATAATGTCCAATCCCCTTCTTGCCAGACCTTCCTCTGCAATTGTATAATTGCAATGTGTAGGAGGGCCTGCATTAAGAACTCATCCAAGCCATTCAATTGGAGCAGCCTCTCCTATTGTGCTTTGGTGACATCTATGTCCAATTGGGTGTCCATTCTCAAAGTATTATAGTCAAACTCAAAAGAGAGTAAAGCTTTCTTTCCATAAACCATATCATATGGAGTGAACCCAGTAGTTGTTTTCCAAGTTGTGCTATAAGCCTAGGTGGCCTCCACTAATTTTTCTGCCCAACCCCTCATGCTCACAACCTTGGTGAGGATGCTATCAAATTCCCTATTTGTAACCTCTACTTTTCCATTTTCCTGAGGGTGATAGGCAGTATATGTTCTCTGTTTGATATGATACTTCCTTAAAATATTCTTGATCTGATGTGATGTGAATTGAGCTCCCTGATCGGTGACTATCTCGCTGGGGTAACCAAATTTGTAGAAGACATTTTCATTTAAGAATTCAACCACTTTCTCCTCTGTTGTTTCCTTGACAACCTTTTTCTTAACCCACTTTGTTAAGTAATCAATCCACACAATGATGTACTTTTTTTGCCCTGATGGTGGATCAATTGGCCCAATGAAATCTACGCCCCACTTGTCAAATGGCTCCAAGGCCACCTAGGGTTGTAGAGGCAATTCATCCTTTAGTGTGGGTTTCCCCATCCTCTCGCATTGATCACATCTATTGGTATACCTTCATGCATCTTTGTGGAGAGTGGGCCAATAATAGTATGCTTGTAGAACTTTGAAAGTTGTTCTCTTGGTAGAAAAATGGACTCCACAGGACCCATCATGACACACTGGGAGGATGTCAAAGACTTCCTCTTCCTTGACATATCTCCTTAAGATCTAATCTAGTCCCAGCTTGACACTATTTCCCCCAATCCAAGTGAAAGGGGCATTTTTCCTTAAAATTATGCTCTTCTCCCTAGATTGCAGATTTAGGGGAAATTTTGTAGCAACTGGGTAGTTGGCTATGTCAAAAAACCATGGAGAGAGAAATAAGATATAAAATAAGTGCTCATCTGGAAGTTGATCATCAACCATCCCTTCATCACCTGCAAGTAAATAGACTCTAGACAGAAAATATGCAACTACATTTTCTTTTCATGTCTTGTCAATGATAGTTAAATCAAACTGTTGTAACAATAGAAACCATCTAATGATTCTATAATTCACATCATTCTTATTCATCAAGTATTTAATAGCTGCATGGTCAGTATGCACAAAATTTTGGTATCCAATGATGTAATGTCTGAATTTGTTCAAGGAGTGTACAACCATTAGGAGTTCTTTCTCAGTTACAATGTAGTTCAATTCAGAGTTAGATAATTTATTACTAATGAAGTAAATGACATAAGCTAAATTAACATCTATTTGTCCCAAGGCTACCCCCACAGCTATGTTGAATGCATAAGCATGGATATGGAAAGGCAATGCCTAATTTGGACCACTAAGTATGGGTGCAGTGGTTCATTTCACTTTCAAAATCTCAAGGGCCTCTTGGTAGCTATTTGTCCAGAACAATTATGAGTCCTCGACCAACAATCCTAAAAATGGTGAAGCCACTTTTTAAAAATTCTTTATAAACCTCCTATAATATCTAGCTAAGCCCAAGAAACTCCTAACATCCCTCTGCTTTTGAGGAGTAGGGACCCTTTTGATGACCAAAATCTTGTTCGGGTCCATTTGTATTCCCTCCTAAGATATTGAATGGCCAAGTACAGTCCCTGCATTCATTAGGAATTCACATTTCTCAGGACTAAGTGAGAGGTTCATTTCAATGCACTTCCTTAGAGAGAGCCTCCAGGAAGTCACACCCATAGGGAGTGAAATCGTACATGTATATATCTACAGAGTCATGGACCAACTCTGCAAATATGCTCAGAACTTCCCTTTGAAAAGTGGCAGGGGCATTACACAAACCAAAAGGGAGGACCCTATAAGCAAAGGTACCCCAAGGACATATGAATTTATTTTTGTCCTGATCCTCAGGGTTGATCTAGATCTGACTGTAACCATTGAATCCATCCAGGAAAGAGAATAACTTCTTCCCTATAAGACCATCTAAAACTTGATCAATGAAAGGCAAAGGAAAATGGTCTTTCTTGGTGGCTTTGTTCAGTTCTCTGTAATCCACATAGATCCTCCACTTCCCATTCTTCTTTGGGACCAAAACTAGAGGGGAAAGTCCCACCCACTATCTAAGATGGGGTATATGAACCCTACATCCAACAACTTTTGCACCTCTTCCTTTAGTATGTCCTTCAGGTTTGGGTTCATTCTCCTTTGAAGTTGGTGCACAGTTTTGTAACCCTCCTTGATGTAGATGTGATGATTACAAACTGAAGGACTCACCCCTTTTATTTCTTTATAGTTCCAAGCAAAATCATCCAAGTGTTATCTCAACATCTTGCACAACTTCTCTTCTTGGTTAGTTGAGAGAGAGGGGTTAATCTTTAGGGTTCTAGATGGACCAAATTCTACAACTTTGACATGGGAAGGACTTGGTTCAACTAAGCATAATTCAGTCCAAGGATTACTCTAAGATACCTTTACAAGCTCAACAAGAGGCATGGTACTGGCGGGTTGGTTTTGGAGGATATGTTCAATGAGGTCACCTTCATCAAGTTTCCTCCCTCCTATAACAACATATAGGGTATATATTGGATGGGATGTTGTATGATACACTTCATCTTCCTCCTCCTCTTCTAACCATAGAGAAAGTCATGTTCAATGGATGGATGATCAGGAGAGTACAATACCAATTTTTTGGACAAATTCCCATTCTTAACGGTCATGTTCTTGGCCCTCCTACTAACGTAAGCATCGGTAGTGGCTAACCATGACCTTCCCAAGTTAAGAGGATAACCATTGAATTTGATTTTGGGATGGAGAACCAAGAAGTGAGTAAGATACTCCCAGAGGTCAAAAGAGACTATTACATTCTCAAAAACTCCCTCAGGAGCCACTATGGATATATCTACAAGTTGCAACATTATAATGGTCTTTCTCAAGGATCCTTGGAGGTTCAGTTTTAGCATGGTTTCTTTAGTCATAAAACTGATGGAAGCCCCAAGATCAATTAGAGTACGAGGGACAATGATGCCATCAATGTGCACATCTACTACCGGACTACCAAGGTCTAGATATTTTGGACAAATCACTCTCTGCAACATCAAATTAGATAATCGACTAATAACATTGATGGTGGGGGTGTCCCTTTTTCTTCTCCCATGGTGTTTGAAACATTTCTTTTTTATAAGCTTGTTTTAGATGGGAACATATAGCTTGGGGGAGGAGTATTTTAATACACATAGTCTTCAATTCTCCCAAAAGTTTACTCTCTTTTGGGGTGTGTTGGTTATGATGGATCAATCTCTCAGGAAAAGGAGGTGGATTTACTTGAGGGATACTCTCTTAATTTTCCTCTTCAAGCTCTTCACATGGAGATGGAGGTTGTTTATCTGGAAGTACTCTTCTAGATATGAGGTTTATTTATTGAATCTCCACAACATAGGTAGGGTAAGATGTCTCTCCATTGTATATCTATTGTACTTGCTTTTTATTCGAGTTTGGATTGGGTTGAATGGGCATCTGAGGTTTCTTGGGTGGAGTAGGATGAGTGAGTTGTGGTTGAGAAGGAGGTGGAGGTAGCAAAGTAGGAGGTTGGTTGAGTTGATGCCTACACCCTTGTGATGGGTTATTCCATTGAGGATGTTGAGAAGCATATGGTTGAAATGGTTAGTTGATAGGTTAGGGAGGATATTGAGGAGCATAAGTCCAAGAAAGAGGTGTGGACCATGATGGATGAGTGAAAGAGTACCAGGGTGGCAAGGGTGCATTATGGTTGGGATGGTAATAATAGTAAGATGCACCTTGCATGCCCTGCTAGTATGGTCGAGGTCCTTGAGGCCTCCTTTGATTTATAAAATAGAGTTGATAAGCCACACCTTCTACCCCTTGTTATACATCTTTTAAACCAGGCAAAGAAGGACATTTATCTATGGCATGGTTTTCCTCACAGATTGAGTATACCTCTATGACATGTAATGAGAATTCATTTTTGGGGTACCTTCTAGTGCATTTAGGGTAGAAAATAGGTAAATCCCTCTCTGATTCCTCTTGTTTCCTCTTGATCTACATGGTCTCAATTTTCCCTACCCTTCTTACTAGCCCTACCCTTCTTCCTAACAGACCTAGAGTGGTTTTTGAACACTATTTTGATGTCTTAATAGAATAACTGATAGATGTATCCCACATAAAACATGTTTAGGGTTTCCAACATGTCCTCCATGTTCCCTCGAAGAAGAACTAACTTGAGTGATTTGGGAACAAGGGTGCAATTGGCCCTCCTATAACTAAGCTGAAATATCTCCTCATAGTCCTCTAGGGATTCGCAAGGTCCAAGAGACATTCTAAAGATTTATTCTTTGGTTTGTTTGGAACTAAAGTAGTCCATATACTTGTTATTAAAGGCTTCTTGCATTTGAGCCTAGTTAGTGATGTTATCCCTAGGCATACCCATAAACTAGTGCAAGGCTGCATCCTTAAGGGTAGATGGGAATAACTTTAGCTTCTAGTCATTAGAGGCATAGTCATAGGCCCTGTAGACAACAACAAATTCAAACATAAAATTATTAGGATCCTCAGAGGTTAAGACATGGAAGTGAGGAAGGGCAGTAGGGCTTATAATTTCATTCTCGCCTCTCCATTAGTCTCTCTCATAAGGAAAACTTCATTATTCATATTTTTTAGTCATGGTTTGGGTAGGTGAAATGTGTTCTTATTCTTCCCCAATAAGTTCTTCAAATATCTCAAGTTGTTCACCTAAAGAGTCTTCTAACTCCCCTGTAGTCAGAGAGGGAAGATGACAGTCACCAAAGAAGAGTGAAGGTTGATTGTTGGAGGTTGTCAGGGTGTTTGGTAAGAATTTTCCTTGAGTATCTCTATTCCTACAAGGAATGAAAGAAATATTTTCTTCTTTTATGTGATTTTTTCAAAACTGAATGCAAAATGGAAAGTAATGCTTAAGAAGAAATAATATCTACCTAGACACCTCCCTAACAATGGATCCAAAAAGTAGTGAGCCGTGGTATTGCACCAAAAGTGTTGTAACTCCCAAGGGATCCTCAACTCTATTTATCAACCCGGGGTTCGTGCAAACTTTGAGGTGATAGTGTTATATACATAGTAGATGGAGTAATACTCATGCCACCCTTAACTAGGACATTTGATCAATAGTGCTCCAAGACCATTCTTCTACTGAATTAGGGGGAAATTAACTACTGAAAGTGTAATTTGGAAGCTAGCTCTAATGTCAAAGGTAAATGATTTTAAAACCCTATCTTGTAGATGCTACCAACTTGTAAATTCTACTAAATCAATTCATGAAATAACACAAGAGCTATACTACCTACAGAAAGGAAACTACATTATTTTGCAATCAACCATCTAGCTATCAAATTCAGTTGAAAATAGGAAATTATCCTACCAGATCATAACGCAAGATTTCATGCATCATATATATAATTCACACTTTCATATAAATCAATGTTCTACTTGTGCTAAATCTATGATAAAGAAGCTAATGTTATTCTATCTTGTAGTGAATGAAAAAGGATGGTTGGAATAGCCTAGGTGTTTCCCTTGATCATGGAGTCCAATATGGGGGTCAACCTACTCATAAACTAAGTAAAAGTTGCATCACAGGTCAAAACATGGGGTAAAACAGGCTGCTACAGGTATGATATAGGTGCCATAGGGATTAATGCATGAGGGGTTATTGCTTGAATACGCTCAAGGATCTTCTTGAGATCTAAGGCACACTGTTTTAGATTAACTGTAATTGTCACAAATAAGCATAGACATATCTATATCATTGCATGATTAACAAAGTGGAATAAGAGAGATTGCCTCCGTCCTTGGTGTATCACTACTAGATAACCCAATGTAGCAAAGTGGAAGATCCTTCTACCAGCTCCTAGATTAGTACCTGCACATAAACAAGACAGAGAGTAATCCTACAACATATAAACTTTGATAATTAACAAATTAATACATAAAGATATGAAACAACATGCAACCAAGCTACTTATAAGTTATGGTATTGAATCAACATGTAAATAAACACAACATCAACACAATCAAGTAGACAATCCAACATTAGATCTATATTATTAGATTGAAGAAGAATGATTACAACCATCTTGGTTGGATCAAGCTTCCTCTAATCCTCAAGCTCCTGTCTCTCTCTCTCTCTCAACCTCTTGGCAACATAATAACTATATCTCATACAAAGTTTCTACAATCATTTGACAAACATTTGACCTCCTTCCCAATGCCCAAGCCTCCAACATATAGATGATGAGAGGCTCATCTTTACCAATTCCCTCATGATTTCCATTGAGGCAAAAGTTAGGATGTTTCCTCACTTTATTGCTCTTTCCCTTTTCATGAGACATTGTTAAGAATGGAAATATCCTTAGTTATGTTGGAGGTAGATGTTTCCTACTTTTTGGGTTGACATTTGAGTGAAAAGCGGAGTGTCAGTCAGTTAAACCGTGCTTTGACCTCCTGAATCTCACAAATATTAGGTAATGCTACCCTTTAGGAAAAACAATGAGTTAACCTATGGAAAAACACCCTTGGCTAGTGCATGGAGAGCATTATAAATCTTCTTGCTTGTTTCTAGGGTGTGTTACCTTGGCAAATGGGCTTGTGAATTAGGTCATGTCTTTAATTAGACTGTCTTTCTCCTCTGAGCTGATGAGGAGGTGATTTTCCTGTATAACAGATGCCCCCTAAAGTGTGAGGTCAGAGACAAAGATAATGGTCGAAATACTTTATAAATTTTGTCTGGAAAAATAAAGAGAGGATTGGAGCTTTAGGACTACGGGAAACCTGAAATAAACTACATATGTCAAAAATATAAAATCAAGTCCTGAGTCGGGCATTCCCATGATCAGTAGCTATGTCAGATTGATTTATCAAAATAGGTATGACAATCATGTCCACCGATAAGCACAATGTGGAACTATGTCATAATATGATCATCCTAGTGAGCTGTCTCTGAAAAACATATATGCAGCTTGAGAGAGGAAACAAGGTTGAGTGTTGCAAGCCTCTACCCAATGTCTTGGTTGCCTCTTTATCTAAACAACATATTTATGCACATGTGAATAAAGGAGTTGATGTCGAACATGTGAGAAATTGTCTAATTACCAATCAATAATGAAAATTGTTAATAGACACGAGGATGGCCACCGATAAGGACATTGGTATCCAAGATGCAAAGTACAATCTAGCAAGCGTGAAGAATGATGTTGTCGTCAAACACTCATAGAATCATTCAACTGGAATCCAATGATGAAAACCCCCAATGAAACACAAGGTAATCTGCCACTAGTGACTGCAAGTCCTAGGGTACTTATATGTTTCTGGACCTGCTTCTTAGATAGACTGTTGAAGTCGATAAGAAGAGACCTATCGAAAGGTAGGCAATAAGTTGTACTACATCAGTCGACACAAAACAAGACAATAATGATTCGTTTTGGAGATAAATTTTGGGCAATGGGTCAAACAAATAGAGTGCGTGATGGAAGTATATAATCGATGATTGATACAAGAAGCAGAGGATAGGTGGATCCCTTGAACAATAGAAGGCACGACACAAAGGTTTACCAGGTAGCATAAAATTGTGAACACCAAAGAGTTTTAGGATACCGGGATGTAGGAACATCAGAGTATATAGGCTAAACTCATAGGATGGCAAGGTTCATCTGAGAGGCTGACAAAAGATGTTTGCTGAGGGAATTCTATGTTCAATGGAACGATTGCTACCAAAAAATCCTTCTGAATATAGATATTGAGTCATTGTGTTATCCAATTTTTCCCCATCTAATTAAAGTTAACAAGACCAAAATGGTAAACTTGGTGGTCTTTTCTTATTTAGAGAGTCTGAAAAGATCTTAAAGAGAAACTCCAAGGGGGTCCCTTTGTCATGGTTGATAACCGAGTGCGAAAAACATTTAATAGTATACCTAACATAGTTCCTTTTCTATAAGTTAGTCTACTAAGTCTAGATAAAGTGATAAACCTATGCTTAGTAGATGTTTGCCTCGTTTTCTTACAAGTACGAGGGTATGGGGTAAAATCAATACTCTTCGTGAAATTATAATGAGTCACATGAAGAAAATTCAATAGATCTTCATAAAATTTTAACAAGTCAGACGAAGAAAACTCAATATGTCTTTTTCAATTTAATGAGCAAGGAAAAAGAGATAAAATAATTGTTCAGGTCTTCTTCGTAGATGTTTTACGAGTCTAAAGAAGATAACTCGGGGATTTTTTTAGTTCAAGAGCGAGAAAAGCTCCCAAAAAAGAAAGTGATCATATTGTCTTCATAGGAGGTTTACAAGCCCAAAGATGGTAACTCGGGGATTTTTTTTATTCAAGAGAAAGAAAAAGTCATAAAAAAGAAAATGCTCATATCTTGATTTTAGTAGTTTAACGAGCCCAAAGAAGTATACTCAAGGTTTTTTGGATTAACGAGAAAGAAAAATACCATAAATATAATGGGCGGTATTCTTCGTGCTAGTTTAACAAGCCCGAAGAAGGAGACTCAAGGTTTTTTCAGATTAATGAGCAAGAAAAATACCATAAAAGAATGCTCAAAGCCTCTTGATCTAATTCTCTATAGTATAAGGATCTATGCCAAGAATTTCCTCATAAAACCAAGTGAATACATCACAGAATTTCTTGAAAAGGCAGGTGAAGCTTGCAATTTCCTCAGGATTTCAATCAGCTCTAATATGTATATTTTCCATGATGCCTGTCTTGACTAAGATATCAATGAGAATAATCTTTGAAATATTTCCCATTTTCCCTTCTAAATCAAAAGTTTGGACAATTTTGTAACTCAAGGGAACAACCTCGAGTGATTCAAAAGACCGGATTTTTACAAGGGTCGCATCCGAATCAGATATCGAAGCACGATGGTGAGAGGTTTCCCAAGGTCGCTCCTTTAAATACAAGATCTCTTGAATAGATTTCTTCCATAGGTAAGGAATTCATTGAGGAGATCATTAGAGGGAGCCATTATGGGAGAGGATATGGTACCGTTGGTCGTAACCAAAGTGACAGAAGAATTAGATGCAGATTGAATGGCTAGGTGAGCCAATTCGACTCGTGACAGGGGAATTTTTTCTCCATAAGAGTTAATGTCAGAAGGGGATGGGAGGATCCATGGATCAGTTGGGTCATGAGGAATAGTGGAGGCTATAGAATTTTTTTGTGTAACCTCGAGCGGCAAGAGAGGAAAGCAGCCCATAAGGGTGAAACCCTTCAAAATACCGGTACCAATACTAATGTAGAGTCAGGTATGCCACCCACTAAGGGTACGGTGCCGCTAGGAAATGGGGAGTAATATCGGGTGCAGAAGGATAGATGGTCCACTATGACTATTCTCCCATCCAATGGAAAGAGAATGAGGTGGAAGACCAAAGACATAATGGCAGTCAAGGCATAAGACCAACTGTGACCCAAAAGCAGATTATAGTCAAGATGATGATCTACTACTTCAATGTCCACCCTTACCGTTTTCACACTCAAAGTGATGGGGTTGATGGCAAGGTATCCTTTTGGGATGAATGTATGGTCATCGAATTATTTAAGGGAATTCGATGGTAGAGAGAGGGTTGGAGAACCCAAGGTGAGCCAACATGAATTAGACATAACGCATGTTGAAGAGCCTTTGTCAATGATTGGTCTATGGACACCTCTGCCTTCTGAAAAAACCTACACTTGAAATGAAAGTTGTTGGGAAAGGCAAGGTTTACATTTCTCCATGTCGAATATTGCTAGCATGGAATCTTGAGGTTCAACCCCACCAATGGCTTAAATAAAAGCTTTCCTTTTTTATCGACAGGTTTGCAATACTTCAAGCACTGGCATAGTTAACTGTGCTTGCACCAAATCTTCTACAATACTGTAGTTTTGGGCAGCACGTGTAGAAGTATTATGTGTTGTGCATTAATTTCCCCTTTTGGGGGGGGGGAATTACAACATTAGCAACATGCATTTTGATATAAAGATCGTTAGACGGCTGTGGGTTTGAACTCGAGGCAGTATCCTAAGCATTAGCGATTGGAGATCCATAATTTTTGGCTCACATTTAAAGATCAACCATTTCAAATGTGTAAACAAGTGACAATCCCTCACCAAAGGAAGTATGGTTTCAATTGTCATTGCCCCCTTGCGGTGGTTGAGGCGGATTCGAAATAAGATGTTGTTGTTGTTGAGTAGGGAAGGGATTATGTAGGAACGTTGGGGTCTAGCCAGCATCCTTTTGAGCAAGAAGATCTGTGAATTCTTGGAGATGCGGACATCAATGTGTCATATTGTCTTCCGCACAAATTTTTCAAGGGAGCTTGACAACTTTATCCTTTCCACTGCCACATTTTACAGTGGATTTCTGCTTGGGGTTGGATTGTGTAGTGATATGCTCTTTAGAAGGAGATGTATTTTTCTTATTCTTCTTCTTCTTGCCGCTGATTTTTTTTGTAGGCTGCATAGATTTGATCACAATGGTTGGAAGAGTAATTGATTGGGTAGATGTAGCAGTATCGACAGACAACTAGGCAACATGCTTGCTAAGTTATTTTACAATAGCCCCAGACATAGCGCCAACAAGACTGTCAGCATGTGCGTCAAGTTGCTGAGTAGTGGGAGCATTGGAAGTTTGGGGGGCATTGGGGATTACGTCGTATAGTGTGCCAAACTATGAATAAATCAAATCTAAGTGCTAGTCATGATGAATGGATTCGTCTTCAGTGATCGCACCACCTAACACAACATCCTTGGCAATTTGGGGAAGAAGAGATTTGCATAACCAATCTGCTAACAGGTAATCCAGAATTGGGGCCTTGACTAGCCTTCGCCTACATCTCCATTCATGAATGTGATCAAAAATGTAGGTGGAGGTGTCTTGGCGCAAGGTAGTAAGAAGTTCTGTCCCGATTTCATAGCGGATGGGCAACTGAAGGTGCTTTAAAAATTCCATTGCCAAGGCACCAAAGTTATTAACTGACGCGTGTGGTAACTCAATGTACCACTCTTGGATTGATGGGCACTGACCCAGGTTCAGCATTGCGTAGCCACGAAAATCCCTACAATACTGGCCCTTTCGGCATCAATCTGTGGAGCGCGAGCTGAAGTCTCACCCGAAGTAGTATGGGAAGATGCATGAACCAAGTTTTTGCACCCTAAGATGGTTGTGATGTTGTTTTATACCCTAACACTTCCTTCACGCAAATCTATAAGCCCTTTAGGGCTTATCAAAGTACTTCTCTTATTCGGCTTCAAAAGCTTCGCGAAAACCTTCAATCGTCCTTCGCGGACCCTAAATAGTCAATTCAGATACTTATGTGCCTCTATAATTATCCTTGCTTCTATGTCTACGCATATTAGCTTAAGTATTGGCTAAATTCAACATGCATTATGATTATCTTTGCATAAACAAATACTCTTACTTGCATTCATACGACAAAGTAAAATACATAGATTCGCACATCAATATAACATTAAATCATAAACAAAATATTCAACATAACATAATCACAAAATTCATAATAGAAGTAAAATAACTCATACATAAATATCTCTAGAATAATTTTCTTTATTGATGGTTCAGATCTCCCGTACAAACTCTAACTTCCCTACGCACATAGCTGCAGGGGTCCGTGCACTCAGTTGTGGACTTCTACCTTAGGATTCTGCGCACTCAACTACAAAGCCTCTTACTACGCTCAGACTCTTCACTCTTAGCTCTCATAGACCCAAAAATTTCTTAGAAATCTACTACCTACTTTCCTTAGACTCTTCTAAGACTCCCTTTTTATACATTACCATGGCTTGCAGACCAAGGGTGAATCTGATCAAGCTGACACAAACTATCTAAACTAAGGGCAGAAACCCTTTTTTACTGTTTACATCTTCACACTCTATGACCACAAAATGTGGAGACTTTACATTCTTCATACAAAACTTGTGCCTTTATCCCCAAAACTAACCCTAGGGGACCCTGACTCGCCTCAAGTCACTTGGCCAGTGCGGAGATCTTGTCGCAAACACCTCCTATCTCCACCTGTATGACTGCATTGCCACCTACTTAGCCTGCTCAACTAGCTGCTCTATCACTGGTTCTGCGTTGTCTGCCTTTATTTTTTATTGTGTCCCCTACTAATTGGTCAATTTCCCTTCAATGGAAGTAATGAGTACATAGGCTTCATCCAGCCAAGGCCCCAATCTGGCCTTCAGTACTCCCTCCTTGCACTAAGTTACATCCACCTGTTCCTTTAATGCCTTCGCTTCCTGCAACTTGTCCAACCTTTGCATGATGGTGACAGTGCGCGTCGTCGCTTTAAGCTCATCGCACTTCTGCTACAACTCTCGTGCTTCAGTTTCTAGTCTTTGTCGGTTGGGCTATTCCTATAGATTGGTCACTACTTAGAGCGTCTGCTCAAAGAGCGGGGTGCAATCCTTCACTGTGGTGTCAATAGTTGCAACAACATCTTTTACAATGGTCACGTGCTACTCTCTGACTTCTGGCAGAGTTGAGGGCTAGGCCCTCAACTCAAGTTCCATGATCTTAAGGTTCAGTTCAAACTAAACCTTAGCCAGCACTGTTCATGCTTCACACACACCTACAGCAAGCTTCCAGATCCTTGCGTCGATTGGCTCATCTTCGGGGATGTTCAGCTTGGGAACAGTCTAGCATGACTTAGCCACCACAGTTGTTGTGCACTCATTCTTTTTTGTGGTCTTCTTAAGAAGATCAATCGCGGATGATTTTTCGGTGAACATCTGTGCATTATTCACCTTCTTCTTACTTATAACATTCAAAGTATGTTGTTCCCAAGCCCATATTTTAGTGATCACACTATCCAGAAGGGTGTGAAGGGCTTCACTTGGAAGCGTGGCCAAGTTTAACCCGACTTGCTTGATGGCACTGACAGTGGCCATGTCAGCCTCTACTTCTGTGGTCAATGCTCCATCCGGCAGCGTGACAACCTAGGGATCCACTGTATAAACCATCTCTACTGCATCTAATATTCCCGGCGCCAAACTGTTCAACGTTGCACTACCCCGCCCTGCCTAGATCTGCAACTTATGCAGAACCATTTGAATGGCGACCAAGGCTTGTTTCTCTTGCTACTCAAACTGTTGTAACAGTTCCATGGTCACCTCCCTCACTATATCCCCGATATTATTCAAATCACCCTCTATCAAGGTGATTGGGTCCAGGGACGATTTGTTGGCCTTGGACTTCTTTTGCGACCCTACTTTCTCCTACTCCCTTGTGTGCTTAACCATGAATGGAGTAGTCTCCAGGTCCACTCCTCCCTGTGCTGAGTGTTGCTCCTCCTCGTCTTTCTATGGAGAAGGTGAGTTCTGACTCCTATTAGAGTCATGTTCATCCTCTTCCTCCTCCTCTGCTACTTGTGTTTTGGTCGCGCGATCTACTATGGCTTTATCCTCGACATCCTTCCTTCATTTTTCAGCCAACTATTCCATCTTTAACCTTGCCTCTTCCTTCTCATGCTTCACCATAGACTTACTAGTCCCAACTGATAAGTCTAATGCCTTGTGCCACACTGTAGGCCAACTCTCTAGAACCACAGCAATTGCATCATCCGTCGCTAGGTATGGAAGATCATACCATTTCTATGTGGGGTCCTTCCGCACTCTGATGGACACACAGTGGAAGTTTGCCTTGAACTCCACATACTCAAATAACTTCTCAAAGACAATTGGTGAGAGTAGTGGCTTGTGGTTGATGGCAGTGTAAATGATTGATTCCATGAGAATCCAAAACATCTTGCTATCCTTGATCCTTTGGGGGTCCTTTGTGGCCTGGAGAGAAGCGAACTTCGTTGCTTCTGGCATCTTTGGTGCAATTGGGGGAAACTAACTGTCCTTTGGTAAGTCTCACGCAACCAGGACAATCAATAGCAGCAACCATGCATAGTGAACATTCTTTCTTTGATCTTGCACTTCTCTGCAATTTGTGAGGAACTCGCTACAGAGATAATGTGCCCAGTTAAATTGTATGCCCTACATGCACTGGGCTACCAAAGATACCACTGGTGTCGGCACTTCATCTGCATGACACTTCCTCATAATTTTCCCTTCCAAAATCTGAGTAGCTACTTTAACTGTAGGGTCTGTTATGCTAGAGATGGAGTAGCCGCACAACTTCATGGAAAGCTTGAACTTGTCCTTCATTTGTTCGGCAAGGTCATGCTCACCCACCTTTTCACCAAATGCCATGGCCGAAATCAAGCCTCAGTACAGGAGCAAGGTGATCATGTGGATCAACATGTCAGTGGTTGGGATTGGATCTCCTAACCACAGGCACCCACCGTGCACCAAGCATAATAGTTGCTTGATCACTATCAAAGTTATGGGTGCGTGGTTGTAATGCGGCACCGATAGCAAGTTCAACAATCCTACCTTTACCCCTTTTATCCACTTTCTTGGCTCTAGCACAGTCACACCAGAGTCCTTATGCAGTGTCAACCACCACAACCCAGCGCGTAGAATCTTATGCGTTGTTTCTTTTCCCATATAATGTCATCTTGTGGCTTCTCCATGAGCCTCAATGAGGATGTTGTTTCATTCAAATTATGGCACATAACGTCGCAGTATTTCATTTGATCCCATTTTGTACATGTGTCCTGCAATGAGAGAAAATTATGTCGCACACACCACCAATTCCTTCTTTTTTTGGCTATTATATCCTTCTAGAGTCATTCTCGTCATCAGGAAGTGTATAATATCTTCAAAGTGGTTGTCCATGATGCACACCGCAAAGAGTTGCACGTCAGGTAGTCGTTCCTCCAAATTGGTAGGCTCCTCTCCTATTTCAATGCATGACAAATGATCCGAACCAGCATTCAATCGTCCTGGTTTCACAATAACTTTGAAATCATATTCTTGAAATAGTAACAACCATTTGCATATTTCCCCCCCCAACACGGGCTTGTTCACCAAGTACTTCAATGGAGAATGGTTTGTATACATCTTAAAGTGTCCTCCTAGCAAGTAGTGCCTAAACTTCTGGAGCGTGTATACCATAGCTAGACCTTCATGCTCTATCGTCGAATAATTCTTCTCAGCTTTAGATAGCCTCCTACTTACAAATGCCATGAGATGATCCAAGTCTCCGTCACCAGCCTGCGTTAGTACTTCTCCCAACGCAATACATGATGCATCCACGTGCACATGAAATTCTTTCTTCCAATTTGGGAAGACCAAGATCGACATGGTGACCATTTTCTCTTTGAGCACATCCAAGCTCTTCTAACATTCCTCATTCCAACAGAATGTGGCATCCTTTTTTAATAGTTTTTCCATCAGCACAGTGATCTAGGCATAGCTTTTGATGAACTTTCTATAGTACGTTGTATGCCCCAACATTGGCACAACTATTTCACACTTCTAGGTGCCTCCAAATTGATTATAACCATGATCTTCATAGGGTCTACCATCAAACCTTATCTGCATACCACGTGACCCAGCAAGATCCCAAAAGGGACACAGAACAAACATTTCTTTAGATTGAGTGTGGTATGGTACCTCCGGCATGTATCCAGCATCAAGCACAGACTCATTACATGGCGCTTTACCAATCCAAACACTGTCCAATCGTCAAAGTATACCTCCCGAAATTTGTGAATGAAATCTTTGAACGCTACGATGACCACACACGAGAAGATTGTTGATGCATTCATCAACCCAAAAGGCATCACAGTATACGGGAATCATCCCCATTTAGTCGCGAAGGTCATCTTACTTCTATCCTCTAATGCAATCTTGATCTGATGATACCCTAAGAACCCATCAGTAAACGAATATGCTTCTTGGCTGCCAACATTATCCAACACCCCATCAGTGAAAGGAGTTAGGAAGGGATCATGCACACAAGTGTCATTCAACTTCCAAAGATCTACACATATATGTATCTCATCCTTCTGTTTCACGTCCTGAACTACCACTGGGCTTACCCAATCAGACTCCTTGATTGGTTCAATGATACCTACTGCAAGCATTTTATCCAACTCCAAATGGACCCTTTGTTTATACTTCGAATTGAGGCGATAAGATATTTGCTTAACTAGCTTCATGTCTAGTTTTAGAGTGATCTTCATGACACCCAAGTCCCCTATTATCCCTTTCAGATATGAAAACTTCATGGGGAACAAATCTTGATATTCGCGGAGTAGTTGGGTGACCTTATCTACTATCGCGTCATCCCAATATTCCTCAATCTTTGCAAAATTTTGATCCACCTCCGTGCCAATGTTCACCTGTCTAGTTTTGAGCGGCTCGGTTATGTCTGGGTTCTTTAGTTGTGGTCCTTCAACTTAGTGGTGACCTTCAGTCTCTGGAATATCAATCTTCCTCGGGTCTCCGTCTTCTTCTTCTGTTGCTACATTGTAGCACTCCAGCACGTGGCTCAGCTGGGTAGTCCAATCAGGTTGAATCAAATCTAGATGATCTTGCAGTATCCTGAAGATCGCTTCCTTAACCTCCTGCAACGCTTCGTCGATACATTCAAACCCATCCTCAAAGATGAACGTCATCAAAAATCCTTAGTGCAAAACATGTCATTCTTCAGTGCCATGGCGGAGTTCTGTCTCCAAGTACCAATTCATCAGTATAACATCCAAGGTATGAAAAAATAGATGGACCTACTCTGGTTGAGGCTTTGCTCCATACACTTCAATCCATTTGGCCAAATGGTTGAGCAGATCATTCCTCCCATCATACTTCTTTGTTATCTGCACTTGTGGGTGACCAAACCACACTCTCATCATTTTTCTCTATACACGCCAATCATCAAAATTGTCCTTCTGTGTGCCCCACCACCTCGTAGATGTAGCACACAGTGCCCAGTCCAGGGCCTGGAAGCAATGTTTCTCTGGAACTTCTCTTTCAAATGCATCCAAAAAGTGATCAACATCAGTTAAACCATCATAGTAAGGCAAATTTATTACCTCTGATGATACATAGCACAACAACTTGGTCATCATATTACAGCGCAGCGTAGATACTTCATACAGTCAATTCTACTAGTGCTCCAATTCTTCGTCTGAATCTGATGTGCAGGAACTTTCACGGTCCCATGAAATACGTCCATCTGCTATCGGATTCACCCAATCCTGATCTCACATCATTATGTTGTAAATCTGGTCCAAATCGCCATCACTTTCATAATCGCGGACCGGTTCAATATAGCGCAGTCCTTCTGTAGGGTCCAGGGGCACTACCACACGTAGCAATTTATTCTCAAATATCATCTTCCATTTCTTCAAATTGATTACCCCATTCATGTCAGTGGCCTAATCGATCCCAAGGAGCACGGGGTAGGGATTGTTGTCATCCACAATCTCTATCACTTTAAAATCAGCTAGTGCGCTTGTGCCTTCAATATCAACCATTACCCCCTACAATCACCCCATTGGGATGATTTTCTATTGATTTTCCCTCCTTATTGAATCGGAGACCACTGTAGCATAGGTATCCCCATTCTCTCCCATGTCTATTTTGGAAAAATGTTTGCATCTAACCCCAAATCTAAAATGACTTGATCCATCTCGTATTCTCCTATTTGTGCAATAAGCCTCATCTCACGCCCCATTCTCATCTTATGCCTGCCAATATTTCTAACTACACACGGTCCTTTAGTAGCGGTTTCCTTCCCAGTGCACCTATTGATTAGCTCCTACAATCCTTTCACAACCTTGCTATCAAGCAGCAGTTTCATGAAGGTCTCCAAGAACGTGGTAATCATGGACGGGTCCATTTATTTAGACAACTTCTCTTGACTCCCTGAGGTAGAGGCCTCGGCGAAGCTTTTCTTTGCTTCCATAAATTTTTCTTTCACGCATTCTAAATCAAACCCAGTCTCCTTTTCTGGTGCTTTACGAAGCCACTCACCTTCTTCAAGCTACTTCCCCTTATCTTCACTAGTCATTGCTCCACTCCTCAGTACAATATTTATCTTAGGATATTCCTCATGAGGCTCAGCCTTCATCATTTGTAGGTTTTGAGTCGGTTATTGAGGCTATGCCCCCTTCTCGCATATCTTCGCTAGCAATATAGAGAAATCCTCTGTCGCATGGTCAATTTGAGTACACTAAAAGCATGACAGCCACCTCAGATTTGGGCAGTCTCACGCGTAGTTTCCTGGTCTCCCACAGTTGTAACAAATGACCTGCCCTCGACCCCTACTAGGTCCTCCTCCACCTCGGCCTCGTTCGCATCCCTAATAGTTGCCTCACGCTCCTCTAGCGCCTTGGTCGAGAGGCCACATTTTTACCTGCACCTTGTATGTAGGTATCCTGTCCATCATTAATTTGTAACTCCGGCAATTGTGCTCATCATGACCCACTAATTGATAGAACTCATAGAAGAGTTGTTGTGGTGTCTGTACGAATTTCTACAGTAAATGGCAATTGTCTATTGCATGTTTTCTAGCTACTTGATAGATAGTAGACCATAGCACAAGCCCTGTACTTGGCCCTGTTGTAGCTTCTGACCTCAAAGGCATTGGTCCCCCTACTGCAACATAATTTGCGAAAACTAGACAATGATCCTTGTCATGCCCCTGGCTTTTTCACTTTAGGCACCAAACTTCTTCGCACGCCTCAAGCCAAGATGTTCTATCTTTCTTTATACTCTACATTTCGACGCAAAGGTTCAGCAACTGTGCATGAATCTAATGAACCCCCATATTAGCATCTTGCATTAGCGTCTCATGCAATCTCATCGCAATTTCCAGAGCTTCTACCTGGGTCCCAATCTTTTTTTGTGATAGCGCAACACTTAGATGAGGCAGGAGCGAGGCCAAAAATCATTCGTGATGCTTCCCATCAACCAGAGTCATGTTATCCTTGTGGATCGTACACTTCAATCTCTGATATAAATCCGAGGGTGTCTCACCAAGCTTCATCATGATCTCTTTGAATCCCACAATTGATTGTGCTTTAGACTTAGGTCTACTGAATTCCTTATTCGGAGCAGTTTGGATATATTCCAAAGCGGGCATTGGGTTATCATTGTAGTACTTAATGTACCACATTAGCGCACGGTCCTGCAAAGAAATAACCAATGTTTATTTATTCATTTGATCATCTGTGATACCCTAAGCTTCCCATACAACCTTCATGACAAACCAAAACTAGTCTGGATCTTCATTTCCCATGCCCTTGAAAATAGGTAGCTTTACATGGTTCACCATATTGAACGGTGGTAGAGGTGGCATGGTGTAGGCGAAGGTGTATGCGGCAGAGGTGAAGATGGAGGTAGTGTGGGTGGATTAGGTATTCATGGGAACCCTTGCTTTATCAACTGAACAGCGCTCTACGAAGATGCCTTTGCTGCTTCCTCGTCGTCACTCAGAGGGGGCTTAATTAACGGGATTTATTCAAGGCACGTTCTTCCCTTTTTCTTGAATGTCCTTCCACTTCGTGTAGCCCCAAACATCAAGGTAGCTGCATAACCTACTTTTCACACAAAAGCATCTTAATCCAAGTATTTAACGATTTTAAATACTTACCTTGCGGCCCCTTGAAAAAGTGGCGCTCTGCTTCGTTCTAGCTAACCGAGGTATTGACCACGAACTCTGTCACGAACCCTCCTATGATACAATCAAGCCAATGATCAACAACGTAGGTGATCTTATATTTAGAGCCTTCTAATGTCTACACTAACTTTGACATCCAATATATTGGACCGTCAAGCCTCCACCTTTCTTGGCCCACTACCAATTTCGCGATCCACTCGTACAAATCAATCGCGAAGGAATAGAAGAAGATCTCATGTATTTCTATGTACAAGTATCTATCCAACCACTGTTCTTTCATAAATCATGGATTCCTATTTTCTTATGCCGTGAATTCGTGGATCTTTCTATCCAACTAGTCTTTGATCTCTTTCTTTGTTGGATTCCAATGATGTGATATCGTACATCTCATTATGCAAATCCCGGTCTTGGAAACAAAACCATTTTTTGGATTGATGGGCCCTGACCCAGGTTCAACATTACATAGTCAAGGAAATCCCTACACTATTGGCCCTTTCGGCATCAATCTGCAGAGCGCAGACTGAAGTCTCACCTGAAGTAGTGGGGGGATGCAGGAACCAAGTTTCCGCACCCTGAAATGGTCATGATGTCATTTTATACCCTAACCCTTCCTTCACACAGATCTATAAGCCCTTTAGGGCTTATCAAAGTACTTCTCTTATTCGGCTTTGAAACCTTCGTGAAAACCTCCAATCGACCTTCGCAGACCCTAAATAGTCAATTCAAATACTTATGCGCCTCTGTAATTATCCTTGCTTCTATGCCTACCCAGATTAGCTTAAGTATTGGTTAACTGCAACATGCATTATGATTATCTTCATGTAAACATATATTCTTACTTCTGTTCATACGACAAAGTAAAATACATAGATTCACGCATCAATATAGCATTAAATCATAAACCCAGTATTCAACATAACATAATCACAACATTCATAACAGAAGTAAAATAACTCGTACATAGATATCTCCAGAATAATTCTCTTTATTGATGGTTCAGATCTCCTATACAAACTCTAACTTCCCTGTGCACACAGCTGTAGGGGTCCGCGCACTCAGTTGTGTACTTCTACCCTAGGCCTCTGCACACTCAGCTATAGAGCCTCTTCCTACACTAAGACTCTTCACTCTTAGCTCTCACTGACCTAAAAGTTTCTTAGAACTCTATAACTACTTTCTTTAGACTCTTCTAAGACTCCATTTTTATACATTCCCATGGCCCGTGGACCAATGACGGATCTCATCAAGCTTAAACAAACTATCTAAAATAAGGGTGGAAACCCTTTTTGATTATTTACATCTTTGCACTCTGTGACCACAAAATGTGAAGACTTTACATTATTCATACAAAAATTGGGCCTTTAGCCCCAAAAGTGACCCCAGGGGACCCGTTCCCAACAACCACTTGGTGAAATATCTAGTAAGGTGTGGGGGAAGAGTTGAAGCTGGATATTGTCTTCCACCATGGAGTTTGATACACACCATGGATGGTAGGTGGTGACATGTGTACCTGGATCATCCCCTTGTTTCCCTTCAAACTTCGGGATTTCGGTAGGTATTTTCTGCGAGATTGGGGGCCAATGTAAGTTATAGTAGATGGGGTCATTAGTCATTTTATACAGATCAGGGATATTGAGTGTTGCCAAAAAAGGAATATTTTTTGGTACCCCCGATTCTGACCAGGGTGATGAAGAATGACTTGAAGGACCCTGGGGTCCACCCATCATATTGTTACCAACAGGATACATAGGATTTATTGGATAATAGCCTCCTTTCTATGGTGGAACATTCATAAATGATAGTTATCCATAAGGGACATTAGGCTGGGGGACAAAATATTGGTTGCCCCTAGGATAAAAAGTGCCCCCTTGACTCAATTGAGGTTGAGGAGGGGATGCCCATATAGACAGAGCAAGACCTGGTTGAGGGGTTCTTCTTACCATATAATTTTCCGTAGGTACATGACTGACACTAAAATAGTGTTCACTTGGGGGAGGTAAATTGATCTATGACGGTCCAGCTTATCTTATAAGCAAAGGGGGAATAATGATGCCCCCGACCGGTATGTACATGTTGGGAACATTGCCCCCTAGAATTTGAGCCAGCGGGTTTGAACTTAACATAGGATTCCAACCAAAAGGATTACTGAAGGGACCCGTACTAACAACGCTATTTGGAGATATAGTCGAAGGTCCAGGAGCAGACACAAAAGGAGCAGAAACCAGCGTGTACTGGGTTCCAGTCATAGTATGTGTAACTAGGTTTCTCAGACTTGGCATAATCTAGATAGTAGGGTACCCAATCAATTGTGTGTGATTGACTATTGGTGGGGGAAGTGATGGTGGACCAAAGTTTTCCACAAAAGACCACGACCCATTAGTCACTAGGGGGATGTTGGATGTTGGTATTACTGAAATCATGGTAGGTACAAGTGCTGCCTAAATCAACACTGGTCCCAAAGGATTAGTGAGGAGAGTATTATAAGGAGGTACAACTCCTTCAGTGAAAAAGTCCTCAGGCAGTATAGTGTCCTGGGAGGTGTTATGTGATTCATTGTTAGACATTGGAGACTGATTTCCCTAAGTGGGAGAATCTAGGTCACCAAGGCTAAGTTGATCCTCCAGAGTCAGCAGAGGAAGACCTTGTTGTCGCCCAAATTGACGACGAGGGCCGTATGTAGCTACGATGACTGATATATTTTATTATAGTCTCACTGATAACAAACTAGCACTAAAAAATAAAAAATACTCTAAAAGTCAACCAATAAGCAGTCAAGGGATATGACTATGTCTGATAACCATTGTTTGTTGGAGATGAAACCCAATATCACAATGGCTAAAAGAGAGAGCTGAAAAAATGTACAGTTACGATTACTCTTGAGCGTCGCCTGAACCTTAGATTAAGGGGCCAAGCACTCTCGTGAAGATGAGCACCCCCCCAAAAACCGAAGACAAAGTAGGTTTGTATGTTTAGGTACCAGGGCAGCCCACCCCAGTCACCTTATGTTCATCCCTAAAAAAGTCTAGCCACTATGGTTACCTCAAATCATAGACACTACCCGGGGGGACATGGTTGTAGACAATACACTATGTGGGTAGGATACCTGAGTCCCCGACTCAACTCCGATATCCTCAAAGGGATCCCTAATACATAGAATACCCAATGGAGATGCAATCAAAGGTAGGCTACCTTCTCTCACATTCCAATGTTGTCTCGCATTTAACTTCGCTTTCACTGGAGCAGTCCCGAATAGTATGAGTGCAACAGGATTTTACGCTCTTTAAAAACACTAGTCTCAGTTTTATGATCTTGGATAGTTTACTCACCACTGCATATCCCAAGATCCTAGCCTAGACTAATATGTGTGTATGCTAAAAAATATTTGTTGATTTCTTTTATTACGAGATCCATTTTAAATGTACTTTATTAATGTCTTCCAAAGGGGTGTTGACACATGGAGTTTTGTGAGACTCTGACGCAAACCATGCAGAAAATATGCTTTGTAATTTCAATTCGATGAACAAGTTATTTCTACAAGGAGAGAATCATTTATACATCAATTCAACACCATACATCCAATCCAGTAAACACATGCACAACTTGCAGACATGCAATGCTCTCTAACAACTAACCTAATATACAGATGCAGAATCTAACCAACTAAAACAAAAAATAATAAACAATTTTTTTCATTTTTATTTTCATAAAATAAATGCACTTAAGTTATTTATCTAAAAAGAAAAAATGATGAGGAAATAGGCAACCAAGCACGGTGCACAACTGCAAATCCTTGAAACAAACTATAAGCAGCTTCCCAACTTAGGAATTCATGGAGTAGGTTTTTTATCAAGATAATGGTTTGCTAATGCACTTCAAGAGAGGCTATAGGGCATTAATGGCAGGAATATCACTCTATTTGCAAGCCTGGGCAATGTTATAACTCACTGGCTTGCACAACTAGCGTGTGTTACATGAGTAGAAGTTATAAACAAAGTCATTCAGGGTCTAATCAAAGGCTGAGGATAGTAAAGAAGGTTGTGAAGTGTCCTGAGTGGTCAAAATGGGATCCAAGAAGAACAGGAAGGCCTGGAAAGAAAGAGAGATCTGGGAACTTGGGAGGTGAAACCGAGAACTAAGTATAGTCCCCAGTGGAGTTTCCAATTCTTCTATAGGGATTAAGGCATGAGTGGTTGTGGCTGGAATACCCTTATGGATCTTCCCAGGATCCAAGGTAGACCATTTCATATTAGTTGCAGTTGTCACAAAGAAGAATATACATATCTATATCAATGCATGATTAACAAAGAAAAAGAAGAGAGATTACCTCAATCCTTGGTGTAGCACTGCTAGAGAACCTAATGTAGCAAAGCAGAAGACCCTTCTCCCAACTCTTAGATCAATACTTGCACATAAACAAGATGGAGAGTAATCCTACAACATATAAAATCTAATAATTAACGCATTAATACATAAAAATATGAAACAACATGCAACCAAGCTACTTATAAGTTATGGTATTGAATCAAAATGTAAATAAACACAACATAAACACCATCAAGTAGACAACACAACAACAAATCTATATTATTATATTGAAGAATAATGATTACAACCATCTTGGTTGGATCAAGCTTCCTCTAGTCCTCAAGCTCCTCTCTTTCTCTCTCAACCTCTTGGCAGCATAACAACTATATCTCATACAAAGTTTCGACAACCATTTGACAACCATTCAATCTCCTTCAAAATGCCCAAGCCTCCAATATATAGATGATGAGAGGTTCATCTTTTCCAATTCTCTCATGAGTTCCATTGAGGCGAAAGTTAGGATGTTTCCTCACTTTATTTCTCTTTCCCTTTTCATGAGACTTCCTTAGGAATGGAAATATCCTTAGTTAGGTCAGAGATAGATGTTTCCTGCTTTTGAGGCTGGAATTTGATTGAAAAGCGGAGTGTCAGTCAGTCAACCCACTCTTGAACCTCTGGAATCTCATAAATCTTGGGTAACACTGCCCTTTAGGCAAAACAGTGAGTTAACCTAGGGATTAATACCCTTGTCTAGTGCATGGAGAGTGTTATAACTCTTCTTTCATGTTTTTGGGGTGCATTACCTTGGAAAAATAGGCCTGTGAATTAGGTCATGTCTTTAACCAGACTGTCTTTCTCCTTTGAGCTAATGAGGAGGTCATTTTACTGTATAACAATAGGAAGCTACTACAGGTACCCTGTATTGCTACAGGAAGGCTTGTAATGCTACAAGAAGGCTTCCAAGAGGGTTTGGAAGGTAGGATGATGATATCAAGGGATGATGAGGTGGATTGAGGTTGTGGTAGATGGATGAAAGGTGGCCAACACCCCTATACAACCTCAACACCTTAGGAAACCCTGTTTTGGACTAAGATGGTTGCTCACTGTGATTAAAGAGAAGGAGCTCAAGAACAACATTTGGGATTCATCAAAGAGAGTGAAGAAATCATAGATGGATATGGTGAAAGGCCCCTTGCCTGCAGATCCAGTAATCCTGCAACATCACATGCACATGCTCTCTTATCATTTACAAAATAACAACTAATGGTGGAAAAGATGAGTTGAATTTAAACACTATCTAATTTATTCCAAAAAATCTGATCTAGGCATTGAATCAACTTCTAAGCTACAAAAAACATATGTAAAATAAGATAACTAATATAGAACTTTTTCCATGAAATCATAAACATAACATTTTTCGGTTGTGATTGTAGATTCCTCTATTCATGCCCCCTTGAGAAGATGATATAGAGTTAGCAATCATGAGCTTTTTGAGGAATTATATTCTAATAGAATGCAAAAAACTAACAAACATTCTAAGCTAAAAAGAAATACCAATACATAAGAGGGACCTAAGCCACTAGGGTTGGGCCCAAACCCAAGAGCATTAGCCCTCTGAAACTAACTCAGTGATGGATCAATAAGAAAATTCTCATTATCATTGCAACAATCTCAAATACATCACATAACAAGTCAAAAATAACAGTATCAAGTTCTTGAGCTCAATAGCCTCTTAGCTGAAAAACAGTGTTCGAATCCTAATGAGCTCTTTGGTATATTTATTTGTACAAGAGGGTAGCTACCAACAGCTCCTTAGAAAATAGGGATGTTTGTCTCCCAAAACTTGAGAAAGGTGGAACTAGATCTCCTTGAACTGCACTTTCTTGGATGTCAATGAGCTCGTCCTCCTTGGCTCCCAATGACCTTGAGCCAATGAGAGAGAAAGTGGTGATTTTAGTTGATTGAGGGAGTTAAGGAGGTGGAAACCCTCGTAGAATCTCTCTCTGTTGTCTACTCAGAGCTCTTGCATTGAAATCATCTCAAAATTGCTCCATTTCCTGCATTTAAGCCATATTAGGCCACATGACATATCAAAACATCTTTTACCACTCTCACTAAGCATAATATAACAAAAACTGTAAATAAATGTGAGAAAGAGATAGTTCTAAAGCTGTAGGATGGCATTATAACCCTTATGATATACCTATTGATGAGTGTCATCAATAACATCATAATGTCTATATCCTTGCACAAATATTGCACTATGATGCTTGTGATCAAACATCAGAGAGAGTCAAACATGACCTAATGTCACTTTGTAATGAAAAAAAACTTGTTAACATATGTGCTAAAAAAGACCCTAACTTTGCAATGTGATGAATAAAAATCAAATGATGTAATGTCACAAACAAAACTTGATGTTGTAATGTGAAAAATAAAGCTTGGCATCACAATGTGATGAACAAAACTTGGTATTACATGTGACACTTGAGACCAAACATCAAAATGTGATGAATGTCATCAAATATTGCAATGTGTTGAACATCAATTAATATTGCAATGTGATGAATAGAAGCTAATGTCACTTTCAAACATAACCCATGCCCAACATCTCGATGTGATGAAAATCAACTATAATCAACCATTTTCAACCATGTCTTAACTAAACCATGGCCAACTAAAGACATTAAGGTTTGCGTATGTCAACCATGATAAACATTGCTATATGAAATAAATATTGAGGAATGTCATTATCTAACTTAACCATTCAGGAGCATCACATTGTGGCATAACCATTGAGTAATGCAAAATAAAAGTAGATGAAACTAAAATAAAGTAAAATGAATATCACAATGCATTATGATTATTTAAGAACATCAAAAAACATAACCCTAAAGGAACATTGGAAGGTGAGATAATTGTTCATGAATGTCATAATGTGATGTAACAATTGAGGAACTAGAGATGGTGTGATGTAACTACTGATGAATTGAAAACAATGTTATGTGACCATTGATTAATTCAACATAACATGATGATGATGAATGCCACAATGTAACAAAACCATAAAGGATTAAAACAATTCAGCATAAGACACCAAAGATGAGCATTACTATATGACGTAAACATCGAATAACATCACATTATGGCATAATCATTGGGGATCACAAGCCTATATAACCATTGAGGAAAGTCGTATGTGACATAACTATTGAGGGACATCACATTTTGACACAAACATCGAGATTGTAGCAATTTTACAAAGGTTAGCCATGATTAGCATTACAAGGTCACATTACCATCGTAATCCATGGTTAAACATTGTTAACCATAGTTAGCTTGACTTAGTCAACCAAGGTTGAGTCGTGGTCAATCATGGGTCAGCATGGTCATGGTCATGGTCATGGTCAATCATAGTAAACCATAACCATGGTTAAGGTCAACCATGGTTAACCATAGTCAACCATGGTTAATATGGCTATTTATGGTCAACATGGTCCAAATCAACCACGGTCAACATAGTCAACATACACAACATCTATGGTCAAAATGATCAACCATGGTCAACAATAATCAGCCATGGTTAACATGGTTAACCATACTTAACCATATACATGGTTAAATTCAACCATAATCAATCATGGTGAACATGGTCATCGATGGTTGATATGGTTATCCATGGTCAACATGCGCAACCATGGTCCACATAATCATCTACGAACAACGTGATTAAGAAGATTGAAAAGATTTTTCTTAATATAATATGAATCACACAAATCTGAATTTAGAATTATTTTTATTATTAAAAATGGAAAAAAATTAATAAAAATTATTTGATAATAAAATAAAAAAATTTAAAATAAAAAAATAATAAAATCTACATTTAAAAGTTAAAATAAAATCATATTATTAACATTTTTTATTAAATTTTAAACACCTAATTTTTTTTTAAAACAATGTTGAAAATTTTCATTGACGAAAAACTACACCATATTACTTGCTTCGCAAGCCTTGAGCATCGATGATTGCTGTGAAAATGATGGAATTGGCGTTGTGGGATCAAAGTTCTTGATTAACCAATTGATGGACTGCCTGTCGGTATTTGAAAATGGAGCACCCCATTACCCGGAGGAGTACAATTAACGGTCCCATAAGTCCAAGTTTTTTCAAACTATTAGGTATATTTTAAAATGATTTAAATTATTATAAAATTGAATTAAGTTTAAAAAAAAATTATTGTTTATTTTTTTAATTAAAGGAAATTAAGTTTAATTATTCAAGATTCAAAGACATATAAGATTAATTGCTCAAGGACAGGAGTGGCAAAAGATTACTTGTAACAATAAATTATTATAAAAAAAAATATTATTGCGTAAGAAATATTAATTAAAAATTTTATCAATTAAATAATATTTTTAATTTTAAATAAACAATTTTTTAATTTTTAAAATAAAAGAGTTGTTGTATTGAGGCTTCTGTGATCCATATCAAGTTTAAGAGAGTTTTTTTCGGCGTGAATCACATGATGTTTCATTTGTCGAGGCATTTCGAACTAACTAGTGTGGTTCATCAAGTTGAATGAACATATCAGAGTTAGCATGTTAAATAGAGCAGAACGAATCACATGATGTTTCATTTGTCGACGCGTTTCGAACTAACTAGTGTGGTTCATCAAGTTGAATGAACATATCAGAGTTAGCATGTTAAATAGAGGAGAACCTCCAACGGCTATATTGATAACAGTTAGATTTGACCGGTTAGTTGGGTCATGATAATAACAGTTATTTAATTAGATAAGTTACCGCAGTTATTTATAAAAAGAACCCTTTCTATACCCTCACCATTATACAAATGTATTAAAAATAAAATATTCACCTAATTTAATTTAATAGTTAGTTAACAAAGTTATTACATCTAAAAACTAGAGTAACTAAAAGTTGGTTAAAAAGTCATTAGATATATAAATAATAGAGCAATAATAACTTTTTAGTTATTAGAGTTTTCTTTCTTACCATTAAATTACTTTAATATTTATATATTAAATATTAAATTTAGAGAATTTAATTTATTTATTATTTTATTTATAGTGTTTAAAAACTATCCTTTTTCATAAATATAACTTATAATTCCTATAACTAACGACTCTAATTTTTTAAGAGTTTTAATTCACTTACCATAATTTAATATTTTATCTAATATAGATTTATAATATCATTTACTCTTCATCCATACCTTATATATATATATATATATATATTATAATATATATTATATATATATAATATAGATATATATATAACTTTTGATAAAATACGTATTATTTTAAATTTAATCTATTTATAATTGATGTTATATTAATTCATTATAAAAAAGGTTTTTAAAATAGTCCCTTTTTCAATAAGTATAACTATGATATTCTTATTAACTAATGGACTCTAATTTTTAAATTTAATCCCTTTTACCATTTAATTTAATATTTCATTTTAATATAGATTTAGTAATATCATTATATAATTAAATTATTCTATCTTACTCTTATATTACTCCTTATTTTTTAACTTTGATAAATAAGTATTATTTTAAATTTAATCTAGTTCATAATTGATTGTTTTTAATAATTCATTTATAAATAAGGTTATAAAACAACTCTTTAACTTATACTTTAATAAGAATATATCAAGTTGTTTATATATTGCTCTATTATTTATATATCTAATGACTTTTTAACGAACTTTTAGTTACTCCAGTTTTTAGATGTAATAACTTTGCTAACTAACTATTAGATTAAATTAGGTTATTATTTTATTTTTAATACATTTGTGTAATGGTGAGGGTATAAAAAGGATCCTTTTTATAAATAACTGTGGTAACTTATCTAATTAAATAATTGTTATTATCATGACCCAACTAACCGGTCAAATCTAGCCGTTATCAATATAGTCGTTACCTGAATATAGCTGTTGGAGGTTCTGCTCTATTTAACATGCTAAGCCTCATCTATTCATTCAACTTGTCTTGACGATGAACCACACTAGTTGGTTTGAAACGCGTCAACAAATGAAACATCATGTGATTTACGCTAAAAGAAACTCTCTTAAAAAATAAAAGAGTTGTTTTTAGTGTGATTTTTTGGACTTTCCTATGCTGGAATTTGGTGGAAAAAGTTAAGGTGAAATCTTGATTTGTATTATTTAAACTGGTTTTGATTTATGTTATTTAAATTGGTTTTTTAATTGTATATATGGATTCAACACTCATTTGTCGACATCATGTGATTTACGCTAAAAGAAACTCTCTTAAAAAAATAAAAGAGTTGTTTTTAGTGTGATTTTTTGGACTTTCCTATGCTGGAATTTGGCGGAAAAGTTAAGGTGAAATCTTGATTTGTATTATTTAAACTGGTTTTGATTTGTGTTATTTAAATTGGTTTTTTAATTGTATATATGGATTCAACACTCTAAAAACCCCTAGCGCACTTTGATTGTGTAGGGGTTACTCATCAAGCTTGTGATAGGTGAAATCTTGATTTGTGTTATTTAAACTAGTTTTTTATTGTATATATGGATTCAGCACTCTGAAAACCTCTAGTTTACTTTGATTCTATAGGAATTACTCATCAAGCTTGTGATTTCAGTAAATTCCTACCACATTTTAGAGAAATTAAACCTGGAAAAATTAGACCAGAAAATCCTATAGACAAACTTCCAAAAAATCTTACTAAGAACACTAGAAAATAAATCCTAATAATAATATTTTATTAAATTAAAATTTTATAAAAAAATTAAAATTCATAATTCTAATAAAATATACAAATCTACAAGAAATTTGTTTAGGCACAAACTTTAAAACATGATGTTACTTAAAATCCAATGTGTTTGAATCGTTATGCTCGACCTATTTTTCCTCGACAAATTTTTCCAAACATTTGACCTTTCACCTTTGCGCTTAGTTTTTTCTAAGTGTATCTGACCTTTTACTAAACTTTATTTAAAAATAAAATTTAAAAATGTTTGAAATCGAAAGCTTTTTTAAATATATTGTATTCTATCCTTTTTATTTTTCAACAAATTTTAAAATTTTAAACATATTAAAAAAATAAATTTATTAATTATTTGTTAAAATGAATCTTTAGTCTTGACTATGAAACATAATTCAACTAAATTTTTAAAATTTAAACATTATTAAAAATCAAATTTATTAATTAATTTGTAAAATTAATCTTTCTTGACTATCGAACCACATAGCATGGTTTGAAGTGCATCCATCCAATATTTTGGATGTAATTTTTTACTCAAAGATTTTTAAATATAATAGAACTTATATAGTTAGATAGTGTCTTATAAGACATCTCAATTGGTGATCAAAATAATATGAAATCGTAAAAAATCAGAGATTCAAAGTTCAATCCCCCTATTTGTAACCCAGTTTATAGAGAGGAGGATATGTCATAGTCCCCAGAAGTATAGTGTGGTAGTGGTTGGAATTGACCTTGTGTCATGTGAGTACGCTTATTGATTCCTATGGTTTAAATAAATAAATAAATAACACTTAGTTGGATATTAATATTATTTAAATTTGAAGCAAAATTTTCACAATTAATTCTCCTTTGAAATTCTTAATTCTAATTAGATTAAATAACCAATTAAGTTTATTTTATCCATTATACTTACAATATATCCTTCCATGGTATTAAGTCCATCTAATAGAGATTATGTTATGAAACCAGTGCAAGAAAAGATAGAAAAGATAGATCAACGCCTATCTTCGAGAATTCAGTCTCTTCGAGGGGGCAACCTCCTTTACATTACATAAATGAACAATTCTTGGATGATACAAATGAAAAGATCTCCTTTCTATATATATGAGTCTAAGGGGTCATTATATAATCAGGGCCTACATAACAATAATAATGTAAGGGCACAATAATAACAATAGTGGGCTTCTATGGGGCGCAATAGTAACAATATGGGCACTACATGGGTACATCAATATAATAAGGAGGTTGTACTAATAATAATAAGGGTTACACTAGTAGTATAGGGGCCTAACATGCCCCTCTCCTTCAAAAAGTGTTGTCCTCAACGCTTGAGTAGTTCTTCATGCTTCTGTATAAAATTCTTGTCCTCCGATGTGGAATCCTTAGTGGGTAAGTTCTTCCACTTGACGAGATACTCTGAAATTGATTGATTTCGTACCTGTCGGGTTCTTGTTTCTGTGACTGCTCTAGGTTCCAATATGATTTTTCCTTCCTCTTTAATTTCTGGCAATATTGTTTGAATTGGGATCTTTTGCAACTTTTGAATAAGTGGCCATACTTCTTCATCCTTCTTCAATTCATCCCTTGCTTCATTTATCCAATCTGGTTGGATAATATAAATAACATAAAACAATGCTTCCACCTCCTCATCCTTTCTTGAGAGTGCATCTGCAACAAAATTTTGCTTCCATTTTCTATAGATGAGGTCAAAGTCATAACCCAACATATTTGTGACACATTTTTTCTGTTCTTCTAAAGATAATAGTTGTTCTAAAAAGTATTTAAGACTATCATGATCCATTTTTACCATGAAGTGTCTTCCCATTCGGTAAGGTCGCTTTTTTTAAGTGCATATAGTATTACCAACATTTCCTTCTCACAAATCGCTTGCTTGAGATGTAGCAGTAAAAATACCCAATCACCTACATCAAAACATTTTTCACTACGATGTTGATCTACGTGTTGTTTCATTTGATTTTGCACCAAAGTGGCATTATCCTTTAAAAGTTGGAGAACTTGTTGTTGATGCACGATGTGATCTTTTAGTGCTTGAACCTTTTTCTTCTTGATATGTCCTTCTATCTTTAGAGTTTGAGGAGTGGTAATTTCTCCCAATCCTTTACAAGATATGGTCGGATTCATTTCTTGATGCTCGATGTGATCCTTCACTTCTTGAACATTTTTCTTCTTGATATGCCCTTCTATCTTGATAGTTTGAGGACTAGTAATTCCGACTAGTGAATTACATGATATGGTTGGATTCATTTCTTCTTTCTTGATATGATCTTTCACTTCTTGCACCTTTTTCTTCTTGATATGTCCTTCTATCTTGAGAGTTTGAGGAGTGGTAATTCTTTCCAATGCTTTACAAGATATGGTCTGATTCATTTCTTCTATCTCTGGGGTTGGGTCCTGGCGTATATCCTCTTCTTTTGATGTTTCTTGATCCTTTTCTTCCTTCTCTTCATACTCTATGTAAAATAATTTCTTCTCAGCACACTCATGACCTTTAGTGCATTTGCTATCACAATTGTAACAAAGCCCTTTTTCTCTTTTTTCTTCCAATTGTTGTGGTGTAACCCTTGTAGGTTGTGGAAGGCTAGGAGAAACAACACTTCCATCTTTAATGTGCATTGAAAACACTTCTATCATTTTTCTTTCCACTATGTCACAAAGCCCTTTTACTCTATCCAATTGTTGTGGTGTTTCTCTAAAGAAGGTGTTGCTCTTTGTATCCTCATAATGTGTATCATTTCCTCCGTGAAAATTGACCACGTAACAAGTTCTTTACGAGAACAAAGCCCTTTATACCATAAAAATTGATCCGGTTCTAAATATGAAGATGCAATACATACCTTTTGTAACAGTGGTACACCATGTAGACCAAAATATTGCTCCATCTGAAGT
>APFE030761958.1:0-23594 GCA_000404065.3 Pinus taeda | reverse complement strand
GAGAGAGAGAGAGAGGGGGGGGGCTTTGGTTTGCGTGCTTGCCTTGAGAAACCTCTTTTTCCCTAAAACAGAAAACACAAAACCCAACACGGACATGCAAAGAAAAACGAACCTTATGGCTCAAAGTTAGCTTTACCCAAAAACTAAATATTTAAAAAAAATTTAGCTTTAGCCGAAAAACTAAATATTTTTCTCAATGTTTCTGATTTTCCGAGATCACACTAAGGTGCAGGGAAAAGAGCATACGCATGAGAAAAAAAACTTCCTTTCTGTTCTGATTTGCCCAGATCGCACAGAGTCGCAGGGCAAAGAGCATACGCAGAAATGAAAGGTATAGATCCGGTTAAAAAAAAAACTAAATAAACCGAAACCGAAATAAGCAGAGAGAAAATAACAGTAAACTGCAAATAAAGACTGGATACCTCCAGATCTTAAAAATGACGCAGATAGGGCTACCGGAAACCTTTTCGCGTGAAACGAAAGGGGTTCCTCACTGGAACAGATGCTCCGAACACAACTGAGCAGTCCTCTCGGCCCGAAAGCAGTCAGAAACAGTAGATCTAGGAAACGACAGCCGCATGCAGTTCTACCGGCTTCAGATTTGGATCACCAATGGACGCGGCCCTCAAATAGCTCTGATACATGTAGGAATTTACAGAGTAAGTTCCTCAGACAGAACACCAGAAGGACACCGCTCACAAACAGATCACAGATCAATACACTAGTATTTTGACGTGGTTAAAACCCTCAGAGAGGGAAATAGTCCACGGCCTGCGCCAACGTGGCTACTACAGGCAATTTATTAATAAAGAATGAAAATTTACATAAGCTTCTCTCATGCACGGTTAACCTACAAATGACCCTCCATGCGCTTTAAATAGAATTCATGACCAATCGGGTGTCAAGCCACGGATCAAGTGTCGGTAATACCGAGGAGAGAATGAACCGTCGGATCACTACATATCGTGACCGTCGGATTGTAAGTTACAAAATGTACATAGTAAAGAAACACACTTTACCTAACTCTATACTAGACCAAGTTATACTTAACTATTCCTACGTGTCGGAATATCCTAACAAGATCTAATGAAAGATTAATGATAAATCTCCCCGGTGAAGTAGCAACTTTTGTTAATAGATATTCCCACCTACATCTATGTGGTTCTCCCTCATATCAGATTCCAACAATCTGAGATATATTGTAGGATAGACAACCAGATAAATTCTCCTAAATCTAGCATACTTCACTTTAGGTTAGACACTTTAAAGGCTATGAAAGAAAATCTTACCTTGAATTGGTGGTTTTCTTCATGAGATATTGACCTACTACAACTCTAATATCCTTTGCTCCAACTCTTGCTACAAGAAACCTCCATAGAAGTGACAATAAATAACCTTTTTTCATTTCTTTATGAGCAATTGAAAGTGAAAAACATGATCACATCTAATCTAATGCAATGAAGAACCATATCTAACGTAATGCAAGAAATTACCAATGAAGAAAAATTAAAGGAGAAAATCATAGATCTATGGTATGATAAAATCGTTACATCATGGCTTGAATCCCAATTTTAGGCCTCCAAGCTACTTCACTTACCCCTTATCCTCAACCCTCACACAATTTGTAGGCTAACTCTACAAATCAGCAATATAATAATGTGTGAATTGAGTCTTCCATAGCAAAAGTTAGTAGCAAAACACTACTATCCAGACTTTCTCCTCTATCCCTCCATTTGGTCTCTTCTTATAGGAATTTAGAGAAACTTGGAGATATGTTACATAACATGTGAATGAGGTGGATCTAAGTCACAAATAAGTTTCATGCTAAATTATGACCTTTCTCACCTCACTATGAACCCTATTCTTAATTATGAGTACTTTTCTCAATTTTGAAGTAATTCTTATTCGATTATGAAATTGTGACAAAACAATTAGTTCCTTGTGAAATAATTGTGAGAAATTACTCAAATATGCAATTTCATCCTCATAACATATAATAACTTCCTTGCAAGGCCTATGGTGGCAATTACAAGTATAAATGAGATAAGATTGAGATATCCTTAGAATTTTCTATGCAAAATTGCCAAGGATTGTCCTGGTATATGTGTAGAAATTGATGTAGCATAAGGATTACATGAAGGAATGAAGTTGGATGCATAAATTCCAGTTTTTGGTATATTCTTGATAGCTTGACATCTAGAATCATAGTACAAACAAAAATCAAGTTGAATCTCATGGATGGAAGGATTAGAACACTTTTTGGTATTCTACACATCCCAAAACTGGCTAGAAATTTTATTTATGTAAGTAAGATGAGTGATGCAAGTGTAAAAATGATGTTTCAAAACGATACCTATAGGATGGTTTGAGGAGAAATTGTATTTCTTAGGGGAGTTTAGACTAGAAATTTGCTTAAGATGTTTGGAAGCACTACTAGTGTTGGGTGCAACTGTTTCATTGTTCCTAAGAGTAGAGTAGAAGAAAGAAAAACTTTGAAGTCTCTAGAGAAAATATTATTATGTGGCATTAACCGCTTAGGACATATTAGCAACAAGGGCCTTTGTGTACTACACAATAATGGTATGGTAGAAGGTATGTATGTATTTTTTATTTTTGTGAACATTGCTTCTATGGGAAGCAAAATCGAGAAAGATTATCCTTTGGTACTATGAGTGCAAAGAGAATATTGTAGCTAGTGCACAATTATTTTTTTGTACCTATTGTTAGTTCCATCTCTAGGTAAATCTATGTATTATGTCTCATTTATAGATGACTTAATGATGAATACATGGTTTTATTTGCTTAAGAAGAAATTTGAAATCTGACAAATTTAAAGAGTTTAAGGATCTTGTGGAAAATTAGACAAAGATGAAAATTAAGGTGGCAAGGACAAATAATAGTGGAGAATTTTCTTGGAATGAATTCCAAGAATTTTGTAAGAAGTCTAGTATAGCAAGGAAAAAGGCTACTCCATATACACCTCAACAAAATGGAGTTGCATAAAGGATGAACAAGACGCTGATAGAAAAAGAAAAGAGTATGCTCGATGGTATTGGGTTAGGACAAGAATTATGGGAAAAGGTGACGAACACTACGCATTACTAGTAAATAGATCACCCTCATCAGCATTGGATGGTAGGACTCCACATGAGCTATGGAATAGTAAGAAACCCTCTCATTAAAATTGCAATGTATTTGGATGTGAAGCTTATGCATATGTTCCAAAAGAGATTAGGAGTAAGATAGATAAGAAATATGAAAAGTGTATCTTTAGTAGATATAAAGATGGTTTGAAAGGCTAAAATCCTTGAAACCCATAATCTAATAAGGTTGTGTATAGTCCAGATGTGGTATTTATAGAAATCAAAGACGTTGTAAAAAGGGATTCCAACCAACAGAGAAAGAACTAGAGAAGATAGAGTTTGAATTGAAGGATGATGAATCAGACTTTACAAAATAATAAGAATTATAAGAAGAAGAATGTAACACCCTCCTCCCACATCTACCCAAGCAACTGAACGGTCGAGGTAAACATGCTACGAGAGGCCACTATGATATGATTTGACCTCCTAAATCACATTAAGGAAGTGGAACCGACAAAAAAAAACCATACAAACATCCAACATCAACATTAGGACCCTCAAGAACCAACCTTTCTGTCAACCAGCCCCTAGGTCCCACTAACATTCTGGACTACCTGACCTCTGGATGCTCTCATGCTATGGGAATGCCAACATCCAGTGACCTCTGGACGCTCTCACAAGCTAGCAAGCCAACGTCCAATGACTATTTTTGTCAGTTTTGTGCCAGTTTCCCTGGGAATTAGGCCACATTTTCAGGCCCAGAGCTCAGGTCACTGCCCAGAATTGCATGATACATCGAGAATAGTAAAGTAACAAGGAAATGACAGTATAAATGCAATCGCTTGAATGAGACCTTGACTGGACCCCTACTAGCCATGACAGGCATTTCGTCAAACATATCACAAATATGAACAATGTAAACTTTCAACCTGTTCCGTTGAAGTAGCAAAAAGGTCAACCAATTCTGAAAAGCGGTGATGCAGAATACATATATATTTTTTAAAAGCATATTTTTGACATTTTAAATTTTCTTATGTATCAAATATAAATATTTGTTTTTAAATGTTAGTGATTTTCATGCTAATTTTGAAACGTGTTGATGCAGTATCAACCCCTTTTTTTAGAAGGCTTATTTTTGACATTTTATATTTTCTAATGTATTAACTGTAGATATTTTTTTTTAAATGTTACATTTTTTTACAGTTTACATTTTTTTATGTCCAATTGTTTTTTAAATGTTGGTTACTTAACAAACTTTCTAGTTGCCTTATTTCTCTTTTTTTAAATGTTGATTACTTACAACAACAACAACAACAACAAAAAATCTTGTAAACAATAAAAATTTGAAAAAAAAAAAAAAACTTTTTTTTAACTATAAAAATAAATAAATAAAATGTACAACAATTTTAAGAAACTAAAAACTAAAAAAAAAAACTAGAAAATAAAACAAAGAAAACCAAAAAAATTAAAACAGTTTTTAAATAATTTAAAAACAAACTAACAAGAGTTTAAAAATATATATATATATTTTTTTACAAAGTCGGCTACTGTATTAAATCTGAAAATAAAAAACAAGAATTTGAATTCCTGAGGTACATGAAGAGTTGGGATGGCTCAGGATCAGAGGAGTTACAAAAAGTAATTTTCTCCTTAGTCCTGCTTGTTCTGACTTTGAAAAAATCTAAACTAAGATATACTCTAACAAATTGGAACAATAAAAACTGACATTTGCATAGCATTTCTAAATTATGTTAGCAAGAATGGGGAGACAGTCCACATTGCGCGCCTCTGATTATAGAATGGGGCAAGATTGATTAGTAGCTGAACTCGGGTGAAGGATGAGATAATAGGCACGTCCAGGTCACGTTTAAGCCAGGATCCTACGCATAGTAGAAACAAGAGGGATCGGTTCTGGAAAGGATGAATAGAATTAATCAGAATGATCAGAGTAGTAAATGAAATGGATCTAGACCCTATTCCATCATTGATGATAATCCTAATGCAAGCCTGGAACATCTGAAGGCAGCTCCTCTTAATAGAGATGTCTGAAATGATGCTGAGTGAACTGATTCGATTCATGGCAGTGGCTGCAGAGACTCCTCGGCATTGCACAGTAGACTTCCCATTGTTCTGTCACAAGCCTTGTTGGCGTGCCTGTCTGCTTGTTTGTTGAAAGAGCGGAGGATGTGATGAAACTACAAATTTCTCATTGCCTGATGCAAGAGTTGGCAGCGCTGGATGATCTGTTGTAAGAGAGCATTTGGAGATTTTTTCTTTTGAGCCATTAGACTAATTACTATCGAAGAATCTCCAAAAACTTTTGTTGATCTTATACCAAGTCTGATGAGTTGTTTTAGCCCTTGATATAGGGCCAACGTTTTCGCCCTGTTGTTGGAGATATTCCCTAAACCCCACTCAAAGTAGAGGACGCAGTCCCCATTGGCATTGGAGATCAAGCCCCCTGCTCCAGCAATACCTGGGTTTTACTTTGATGCCCCATCGAAGAAAAGGTAGAAACTGTTACATTTTTGCAGCAAAATTGCGAACTCCTCCTCTTTGTACCTTATCTTCCAACTGTGGGTTTCCTGAGTGCACCGTTCTCTCATTATACTGCCATTCTGAGTGCTATGATTTTTGTCCAGGATATAGCTGATGAAGCTCCTTTCTTCCACACTGTACAGAGTTGCATCGATGTTGCTATGAGTTTTGACAGAAATCGTTTCAAGGGCTAGAGTCTTTGCCTTGTTGAATGCAAATCTCGAAGTCGAGTTCTTATCCTTAAAGATTTTTCGATTTCTAACGAGCCATATACTCCATAACATGGTGTATGGGAGAGTGTTCCAGACCCTCTGTACTAAGTTGCTCTTCTTATTTTTCCAAGGGCAATTATTTTTCCAATATTGAATCGCATCACCTATGGAGTGCTGGGAAATGCAAGGGAAGTTGTCAATGGGATACAATTCTTTCCAGCAGTCAATAGCAAAGGAACAGTCTACAAAGAGGTGTTGCATGGATTCTTCCGCAGCATAGCAATTGGGGCAGCGAGATGGACCGTCGATACCCCTCTTTTGTAAATTCTCTGCTGTTAAGATTTTCCCTTTTAGCAGGGTCTAGATAAAAAAATTAATTTTTGGGATAGCCTCTAACTTCCACACCATTTTCCAGTGATTCCATATTGGCATAGGGAAGGAGCTGTAGCAAATGTGCTGGTGGGCTGCTTGAACTGTGTAATCTGAGCCAGTTGGGTCCCATCAAAAGCCATCCTTCTCATTCTTTTTTATGGGAGCTTTGCTGTGGAGGAGAGACTGTAGAAAAGAAAGACTAGAATTGAGAGCAATGGGAACATTAGGGAAAGACCAACCAAGCCAGAGATGGGATAGAGGATCCCAGCTAGAAATTTGATCTAGATAATGGATACACTTGCTGTTGAGATAAGAGAGAATAGGAATGGTTTCATCATGACTATTTATTGGTTTTTGTCCCAGAATTTTATCAGCTCCAATCTTAATACTGGCTCCTCCCTTGGGAACTTTAGATATATTCTGGGCAATGGACGGAATAGCTTTTTTACATAAGCGCCAGATTTTTGAAGAATCTCTATTGGGTATAACAGAGTCTAGCAGTTGCTATCTCGGGCAGTTCAAATATTTGATTTCCAGAACCCTTTTCCACCAAGAAGAAGAACCAGTGATGAACCTCCAAACAATCTTCCCTCTGAAGGCAAGGTTTAGAAATTTGGGGGATCTAACACCGAGACCTCCTCTGTCCTGGGTTTGGATTACTTGTTTCCAACTGACTAAATTGAATTTCTTTTTATCTGTTTTCCCTCCTTGCCAAAGGAAGTGACGAAGGATTACCTCCATTTTGTTATGAAAGGAAGTTGGGGCTTGATATAAGGAGAATCGATAAAGGGGGAGAGAGGAAATACCAGATTTAAGGACGATGAGACGGCCTGCTAGGTTGAGCCAAGCTGAACCCCACTGCTGCACTTTCTGCTTCACCTTATCGATGATGATGTCCCACGTTCTTGCCTTCAAAGGTCCTAGGCTCATAGGCATGCCCAAGTAGGAGAAATGCATCCACTCAAGGTTGCAAGGGACTCCAAAAATATTTGCAATATTATGGATGACCTGATTTGTTGCGTTCCATCCAAATATACAGCTTTTTAACTGATTAACCAAACCTCCTGAATACCCCATAAATTTGTCGAGAAGGGTCTTGAATCTCCTTGCTATAGTGGTGGAGGCTCCTCCAATTAGCAAGGTGTCATCGACGAACTGAGAGTGATTGATATTCTTGACTCCATTCCCGTATTTGATTCCAGCGATGAGGCCCACTCTTCTGTTGTAGTCCAGAGCTTGACTAAAGGATTCAGCCATAAGGATAAATAAATACGGGGAAAGGGGGCAACCCTGTCTGAGACCCCGGGAGGACTGAAAGGCTTTACTCGGTCTACCATTAACCAAGGAGGAAATCCAAGGCCTAGAGGTGCAAGCATTGATGAGGCTAATGAAGGGCAACTCAAAACCCATCTTTTTTAAAACAGCTATAAGGAAATAATGCCTAACTCTGTCAAAGGCATTAGCAAGGTAGAGTTTAAGGATAAACCCTTTCTCCTTCCTAGAGAGGCTCGAGTGAATGGCTTCTTGAACTAAGAGAATGGAGTCAGTAATTTGTCTGTTGGCCAAGAACCCCTCTTGATTGTTTGAGATCAGAGAGGGGAGCAGGGGTTTGAGATGAGAGGTGAGGATTTTAGATAAAGTTTTATAGGAGGAGTTGCAGAGGGAAATGGGTCTAAACCGAGAAAAAGAAGTGGGCCTGTTTTCTTTAGGGATGAGAGCCAGAAAAGTGGCGTTGGTATATCCTCCTATTTTACCCTTTCTCTTAATCTATTTGATCATCTTAGTCAAGTCCTTTTTTATTAAACCCCAAAAAGCCCTATAGAAACAAATGGGGAATCCATCAGGCCCAGGAGCCTTATCAGGATTCATAGTCCAGATCGTTCTTCTTATTTCTTCCTCTTCAATTTCCTTTATCAGGTTGTCGTTCATTTCTTTAGTGATTTCCTTAGGCAAGTGTTGAAGAAAATCGGCATAATCCTCTTCTCCTTTGGTTTCTGCTAGAAGCTCTTTGTAATATTCAATGGCAACTCCCTTGATGGCCTCTTGGGTATTTTGCTGGTTGCCTTCATTGTCCAAAATTGAGCTAACATTGTTCCTGATTTTTCTTCCCGTGGCTTGTTTGTGAAAAAAAGTTGTATTTTTATCGCCTCCTTGTAGCCAGAGCTGCCTTGACTTTAGTCTCCATTTTAACTCTTCTTCTCCGTTTATGTGACTCAGTTGTGCGTAGAGTGACCCTTCTTGCTCCTTATTTTGATGAGAGAGGCCCTGAACCTCTATCGTTCTTTGGATGCATTCAAGTTCATTTTTAATTTTCTTTTTGGTCTCTTCAGGTTCTTTGTAATTGGCTCTTGCCCATTCTTTGATGACCTGTTTGGTTCTTCTCAGTTTAGTTTCCCAAATGAAACCTAGTGAGCCTTCAACGTGCTGGTTCCAGGATCCCTGAAGAATTTCTCTGACAGTCGGATCCTAATTCCAAAGAGGACTGTATCTAAACGGAATTGGCTCGAGAGGACAGTGAGTTTCCAGCGTGAGTGTAATGGGGTAATGATCAGAGGCTGAGGTGGATAAAGTGGTAGCATACCCCACAGAAAAGGAGGAGAGGAACGATACATTAATTAAGAATCTGTCCAGCCTTTCCATTATGTTGTCATTGCCAAGCCTGCAGTTGCTCCAGGTGTACCTGCGATTTTTTGGTACAACATCCACAAGTTCATGATCTCGGATGATAGCTTCCAAACGGCATCTGGAAGGGTCAGGCGAAAAGCAACCTCCCCTTTTTTCATTGGCATGTAAGATTAGATTAAAGTCGCCTGCCACTATAATATTTGAAGTTGTTTCTCCATCGATGCTAGCCCTCAAATCATCCTAGCAACTTTCCTTTTCTCTGTAATGGTTGGGGGCATAGACATTGTAGATAATTGTTGATTGATTATCTATTTTTTTATCCAGAACCATTCTGATCCAATGCTGATGTAGAGTTACTCATGTGCAGTTCCATTTGCTATGATCCCAAAGGGTGGCAATTCCTCTGGAAGCTCCTCTTGAGTCACTAGTACAGCCTTTGTATTGTTTCTGCTGATCTATTATTCCTCTTATTTCTTGTTGCTCTAGTTTTGTCTCCTGAATCAAAATAATTTCAGGTTTTTCATTGTGTATAAGATCTCTGAGGGATAAAACTTTGGAGGGGTGCCCTAGACCCCTATTGTTCCAAGACAACATTTTCATTATTGGGTGATTGGTTTATGGAGAGGTGCTCGCCTCTCTTGAGTTGTCTCCTTCTCATGTTGCCCCAGGATGAAAGTTTCTATAGGGTTTTGGGTGCCCATGGCTATGTCTTTTTGAGCGTTCTCGTCTCTATGCTGCTTGGCCGATTTTCTACTAGGACCTGATTTCTTGTAAGAGTCGCAGGAGGATCCATAGTCTTTAGACGTGCTTCTGGTAAGCCTAGGAAGAGGGGGATCGAGATAATCTTGCGAAGGGATGATCGGGGGGGAGAAGGATCTAAAGGTTCAGAGGGGATCAAGGGGAGCAGAGAGGGATCCTCGGGAGGAGGATCGAGGGAAGATAAAACAAAAAAGGTGCTGGAAGAGGAAGGGAGGGTCGGATCAGGAGGGGGTTGGGCAGAAAGGGGAGGGGAAGATGAGGAGGGACGAGGAGTAGAGGGAATAGGAGGGTCAGATTCCAGAGGAGCTTTGGATGTCAGGGAAGACTTCTTTTTTTTTACCGGTTCCTAGTGGCCTTCTTGATCACTGCTCTCTGCATCAACAAGTTTAGGACATCGATTGGAAAAATGGCCATATTCGTGACATACCTTGCGTTTAAAAGGAATCTGCTCGTAATCGAGCTGCTGGATATGGCTCCATTTGTCCACTTTCAGTTTTATCGCTTTGGGGAGTCCTTTGCCAAGGTCCACTTCGTCACAAATCCTCGCACAGGCCTGCATGTTCTCTTTCGGTTCACTGCGATCTATGTATTTGCCTACTGTGTTCCCGATGGCTCGAACTGATTCATCTCCCCAGCAGTGGAGTGGGAGATGGGGAAGACGAACCCAAACCGGAACGGCGCTGGGAACGTCCAATTCAGGGTCAAAATCTGGATTCCATTTGTTGAGGTACAGGCCCCTGCAGTCCATGAATAGAGCCCATTTCTGAAAATTAAGTCCTTATCCTCTTTAGATTCGAAGTGGAATGTGAAGTATCCTTTCCCACAAAACCTTATGGAGATCTTCCCTTGAATTTTATCAGTCCAATTTCTTTCAACCCATCTTTGAACAGTTCTAGGAGAAGGCCACAGGCCTGTGAATTGACCTATGAGGCCTTTTTCAGCCAGAGACAGAGCAACCATGCGGCGCAAGGCTGGAGGTAACTGAACCTCTTGGAGCCCATACAGCTTTTTCACAAATTTTGAGAGGGCAGGTCTGGGGCGCTGCGGAGGAAGTGGTTTCACCAGGGCTGAGAAGGCGCTTTGCGGATCCAGCCCTTCCGAAGGGGGATCCGGAGGGTCCATGGCTAGGGCTGAGGCCCAAGCGACCACACGCAGATCGTAAAGTCAGAGGAGGGCGCGCGCGGGAGCCACAACATGCAGTTTCTTTCTGTTTTATGCAGTGATTTTTACTTTGAATGAATAGATAACGAGAGTTTAAAAAATATTAAATAAATTAAAAATAAATAAAAATAAAAATTTAATTAAAAAATTTTAAAACCATTCAATGTTAAAATCTTAAAAAAAAAAAAAACATTGGAGGGTGGCGCTGAAATTCAATTCTTAAAATCAAATCCGATTATTGAGAATCAGATTTCAGCTCAGGCCCAACCGAATTATATATATTTAACAAACAAACAAACAAACAAAACATTGTTAATTATATATATATAATTAACAAAAAAAATTGTTAATAAATTTTTTTTTTCTAAGTGGTCAGATTTCAGGCCCACCCACTTAAACAAATAAATAAAAAAATTATTAACAAAAAAAAATACTTTTTTTTTTTATTGAGAAGGTTTTTGACGATAATCACATCAAAATTCATTTGTCGACGCATTTCAAACCAGCAAGTGTGGTTCATCGTCAGGACAAGATGAAGAACCAAATAATGGCAACAAGTTAAATAGAGAGATCTATCATTCAACGGCTAGAAAGAAATGACTACATTTGACCAAGGAAAGGATTGGGCAACGGCTACAATTGACTGGACCAAGAGATAGGAATAGTATTAATTAGTTAATTAATAATTAATTAGTTTGTTTGTTAAATTTATTTATTATATTTTTATTTGTAACCTAAATAAATTTTTATATTTAACTATTTTTATTAACTTAATAAGACCTTGAATCTTTAAAAAAAAAATTGATATCCTCTTATATTATTTTAAAACTAAATAAACTATATAAAGACTTGTATTATTTATAGGAAAGAATAAATAATTTAGTTAGTTAATTAGTAATTAGTTAAACTTATTATTTTTAAAGTTATATGAAACTAAATTGTTAACCCTCTAACAATAAATTTGTTTATATTAATTAGTATTGGATATTAGAATTATTTTTTCATACTAAAAGGATCATTGGTTTAAATTGGGAATTAACCTGTGTTTATCTACTTAATCCACTAATTAGTTAATTTATATGAAATATGTTTTATATTACAATTATTTGTTATTTATATAATAAGAATAATAAAAAAAGCTAATTCAGCGAAAAAAAAAAAATCAGAATTTAAAATTAAGAAAAATATCCTAATGAATAAATGAAAAAGGGGAAGCTTTATTAACCTCTTATTTAAAAAATAATAATAATTAAATTAATATTAGTAAAGGGAATAAAGGGGCAAACAAACAATCCAGAAGACGAGGGAGTAAAAACCAGAGAATATAGCAAAACAAATAGCAGGGGCTGCGGTGGGGGCGGGGAAGGGGCTAGGAGTAAAGGGTAGGGATCCAACAACTGCTAATCTTCAAGCCGTCATCCCTGTTGAGATTCCTCGTCCTTTTTTCAATTTCAATGGCCTCCCTAAACTTCCGGTGATGGAAAGGAGCAATTTTAGCAATAACTTGGCCCTCCTCAATACATATATGATGCTTAGTATTCTCTGTGTGTTCCACCGGGATAGAAGATCAGGTCCTCCCATGTTTGATGTCGACTATGTCCTCATGAACCCTCTGATTTATAGAGCTCCCAATTTCTCCAACATAGGGGGTCCCACAAGAACAAGGAATAACATAAACACCTTTCATGTCCTTGGGGTAAACAAGGTCTTTAAAAAATCCTAAGGAGCTACAAATGGTGCTAAGGGGTCTAAAGGTTGAGGGAACATTATGCTTCTTAAGGATTCTTGCAATCTTATCAGTGGTCCCCTGGATGAAGGGGAGATGAACCCCAGAGATTCGATCTTTAGGGCCTTTCTTAACCCTGGGACCTTGATGCCTACTATACCCATTATTAACAAAAACATTAAGGAGATGGATTTTCTCTTTATCAAGGTTCTTTTCATTAGAGATTCTCAGCCCACGAGTAGCTAGTGTGTTGAGAACACCCAATTTTTTAGCAGGGAAATGATGAGAGTTGGCATGAAGATACTGCTCAGTATGAGTTTTCTTCCTAAACACCTGGTGGGAGAAAGAACCGTCATCATTCTTCGAAATGAGAACATCAAGGAAAGGCACACACCCATCAATTTCCTGCTCCATAGTAAACGTTATGGAGGAAGATTGATTGTTGAGATGCTAGAAAAAAAGATCTAACTCTTCTTGGCCATGAGACCAGATGACACCGGTGTGGTCCACAAATCTCTTCCATAGCTTGGGCAGGAGATGGGCTGAGGCCAAAGCCTTGGATTCAAAGTCTTCCATAAAATGATTAGCAACAACCAGGGATATGGGGAAGCCCATGGAAACCCTGCATGTCTACACATAGAATTCCCCTTCAAAGCAGAAAAAAGTGGAAGTAAGACAAATCTCAACTAACCGAGTGGTATCGGGGTCAGTGAGGCGATTGATGACCTTAATGGCCTCCTGGATAGGGATGCAAGTGTAAGGGGAAACAACATCAAAACTCACAAGAATGTCCCCAGGGTCAAACTTTATGCCCTTTAACTCATTGACAAACGAAGAAGGGTCTTTGACGAATGACTCTATGAGGCCAACAAGGGGTTTAACCCTTAAAGCAAGGTACTTGGCTAGAAAGTAGGTTGGTCCTCCTATGGCATCGACAACGGGTTGCAAAGGTGCCCCTTCTTTGTGGATCTTTGGAAACTCATAGATCCTCGGAGTGATGCGGCTACTCTCAATAAGCTTGCGACAAAAGGAACCCACTTTTTTTTATTAATAATTTTTTATTTTTTTTGTAAGTGGGCGGGGCTAAAATCCGATTCTTTTAGACCACCCTCCAAATTTTATTTTTATTTTACGTTTCTTTAATTATTTTTCTTTTCTAAGATTTTAATATTGATGTTCTATATTTTTTAATTAATTTTATTTTTTGAATATGATTTTTTTTTTGAGTTTGTTTTGTTTTTTTTTTATTTAAATTTCAAACTTGTTTAATTTTATTTAACTTTTATTTATTTTTTAAACAAGTTTGTTTTTTATTTTTTTTTATTATTTTAGTTTTTTTAATAGTTTTAAAATTGTTGTATTTTTTATTTATTTTTTTAAATTAATAATTGAAGATTACATTTTTTTTGTGTTTTAAGAAAATATGTTTTTGTTATTATTTATTCTTTTATTTTTTAATCTTATTTTATAGGTTATTTTGTTTTTCTTTTTGCATTTATATGTTTGATTTTTTATGTTTGATTTTTTGTTGTCTTTTCTATATATTTAATTTTTTTTTGTCATTTTAATTCTGTTTTTTCCAAAATGTTGGAGAATTATCCTTCTATATATATATATATATATATATATTATATATATTATATAATACAGAGTTAGCAGCCATGCTGGAAAATAAATTCACATCTCTTGAAGACAAAATCCAAAAACAAATAGAAAATAAAATAGGACTAATGGAGAATAAGATGGAGGCAATGGAGACTAGGTTGCAGGTTATAGAAAAACAATACCAAGATATGAACCAAACTTCCCAGCAAGTAGATGTTGATACTTTAGAGAGTCTTAAAATGAAGGACATGATTAAAGAGCTGGAAAAAAAGTTAATAGCCGTCTCACCCTAAATAGTGTGGCAAGTAAATTAGATATCAAACCAAATAAAGATGCAATGAAAAAATTGATAGAATTAGACCATGAGCATAACAAAAGGGCCTTGAACCTTATAACCTTCGGTTTGAAAGAGGAGGTAGATGAGGATACTTTAGCCATAGCCTAGACAAAATTACATAATAGATTACAAATTGAAACAATGTGTCTCACAGAAGCAACAAGGTTAGGGAAACTAACTGAGAATAAAGGAAGGTTGATCCGAATAAAGGTGAGATCTACTGACCATAAGTATGACATACTTAGTAAAACCACAAGTCTAAAAGGAACAGGAATATTTATAAATGAAGATCTCATTCCAGAAGATCAAGCAGAATTGAGAAATGAGGTTCAAAAGGTAAAGGAATCTAGGAAGGAAGGAAAATGGGCAATAATCAGAAATTGAAAAGTTGTTATTCGAGATAGAAACCAAAAAGATAATAATAAATAGCAATTCAACATGCTTCGTATTCTTTCTTGGAACTGTCGGGGCTTTCCATGGAACAAAGGCCCCAAGCTAAGTTGGATCTCGAATGATGTTGATTTGCTTGTTGAAACTTGGGAGCACAAATAATCTAAGGTCCCTAACATAGATGGCTTTACATTATGGTCTACCTGGAATAAGCGATCCTCCCATAGAGGCATTGGGGGTATAGCTTGTTACATTAAGAAGAACATCTCTCCCCATTCTAGGATTTATAAAAATGACCCTTACAACCAATATAGTTGGATAGAAATTACTGACATTTATGATAAAAAGACCTACATAACATATGTTATTTCCCCCCCATCAATTCTAACTTATATAAGAAAAAGAATCTAGATAAAAATAGTCTTTACAATGGTTTAGAAAATGATGTTTCTAGCCTAAGGAATAAAGGCAATATCCTTTAATGGGTGACTTTAATGCTCGAAATGCAAGCAACCAAGCTATTCTTCTAAGCAATCATTCCAACCCTAATCCTCTTTGGTTAGACAAAGACCTTCCTCTGGCTAACCGATACAAAAGGAGCTCTGAAGACCTCGGGGAGAATTTGTTTGGGTCGGAGCTAGTCAAGCTCTGTATTGCTCACGATCTCATAATTTGCAATTGTCTAAAGAAGTGGCCCAATTCTAGCCAGATGACTTGCATCCATGGGCTTGGTAGCAACGTGTTAGACTATGTTATCTCTGATATCCCTCTATACAATGAAACAACAAATTTTGACATCTTAAACCACCACGAGCCTGACTCTGATCATAGGACTTTACTTATAACTCTCAATTTTGTCATGCATAGAGATCCCATAGAAGATAATCCTTATAGCCAAAAGAAGTTAATCTTTTATAGAAATAAAAAATATCTCTTTCTAAATGAATTAAAAACTAATTTGCTTCATTTATCTAATATAGACAACATAGAAGATCTCTGCCATAATTTTACTACAACCCTCTCATATTCTATTAACAAGTTCTCAATTGAAGTTTCAAGTAATAAAAGAAATAGCAAAACCAACCCATGGTATGGCAAAGATTGTAAACATGCGAGGAGAGCAATTAAGGAAGTTGTTGACGAATCTCTTAAAATTGGCAAGATAAAAATATACAAAGCCCTAACTAAAAGGAAAAAAAGACAGTATATTCATAAAAGACAAGAGAATATCTTACACCTCTCTAAGGTAGCTCCTAAGAAATTTTGGAGATAGATTCTAACTAGGAAAACTAAAGATAATAATAAAATTGTTTTACACGACTGGAATTCCTATCTTAAAAAGCTTTATGAATCTCCAAATGTCATGGATAACTTTGAAACCCTGCTCACAACAAAAGAAGTTTTCTCATTAGAAGACATTGATTTTGGGGTTAATCGCTTGGCTAATTGGAAAGCTAAGGACATTGAAGGTTCCCAGGCAAAAATCTTGAAAATTGGAGGTCCTATCCTCATCTCCCACATTCATAAGCTTTTCAATCAAGCAGTCAAGCAAGGCTTCCCTAAACCATGGACTCAAAGCCTCATTATCCCTATTTTTAGAAGTGGAGATACAAATAACCCCTCTAATTATGATCAGCCCTCTCCTAGCCAAGTTATATGGTATTATTTTGGAAAGGAAGTTGAGCAATGGCTTGAAAGTGAAGGTAAGCGGGCTAAAGGCCAAGTGGGTTTTAGAAAGAAGCACTCAACAACAGACCACCTCCTTACGCTAAGGATCATTGTAGAGGAATACCGCAATGATAAATCCAATCCCTTTTGTTTCTTTGTGGACTTTAGAAAGGCTTTCGATATGGTTCCTAGAAACAACCTTTGGAACAAAATAGAAGAGCTAAAGGTTCCTTTTGAGCTGAGAGCTGCCACTATAAGGTTATACGAGAATGTAATTTTCAATTTAAAGATCAATGAGGGGTGGTCGAAATATATTAAGCATAATATCGGAGTTAAACAAGGTTGCTCCCTATCCCCTACCCTATTTGGCATTTACATCGACAAGCTAGAAGGTTGTTTACAGGAAGCAAGATGTGTTGGCCTGAACTTAGCTGGGATAGTCATCATCCTTATTCTCTACGCTGACGATATTGTTCTTGTCGCAAGGTGCCCACCTGATCTTGACAAGCAACTTATACTTCTTAAGGATTTTTGCTCTATCATGGGTATGATTTTTAACACTATCAAAACAAAAGTTATGATTATCAAATATAAGAAGGACACTTACTCTAAGTTTATGTATGACAATAGTAACTTGGAGGAAGTGTCTTCCTACAAGTACCTAGAAATTGATATTCATCACAAGCTCAACTGGAACTATAGCATTGAGAAAAGGATTAATGGGGGATGGAAAGCTTATTTTGGTCTTGAAAATAATTGTAAAATGGCAAACCTTGTAATGCGGGATAGAAAGAAGTTCCTCATTAAAACTTGAGTCACTCTGGTTATCTTATATGGATGTGAGGTTTGGTGTTGTAGCATCTCTAGAGAATCCTGGAGAAAGATTGAGCAAATCCAGAAGTGTTTTATAATGTATAACCCAAAATTAAAAGCAACACACCCTATACTATTCTCCTTATAGAAGTGGGTCTTTCCACTATCGAGAGCCTAGCTATGACGAGGCTTCTGTTGTACAAGCACAAACTCAATAACATAGGAGACCATAGACTTCCTAAGCTACCTTTAAATTCCAACCAAAACCACCTAAGGCTCAAACAATGTTGGTATAAAGACACCAGGGCCTGGTTAAACTATTGGGAGATCGACGAGAATGTTGCATTGCAAAACATTCATAACATTAAAAATATTATTACTTCTAAGTTCAAAGAAAAAATGTGGTGTGAGAAAGATTTAGCAGCTAAAAGAAAATTAAGATATTATAAGGAGGTCTTCAATCCCACCCTAGAAGATCAAAAATATATCTCTATTTTAACTAGCTCAAAGAAGAAAATTAATATAGCCAAGATTAGAACGAACTCTCATGAGCTCCATACTGAAACGAGTTGTTGGGCAGTTCCTAAAACATCATGGATGGAAAGGTTCTGGCATCTCTGTGAGAATACGAGCATCAAGGATGAAAATCACTTCCTCTTAGAGTGCCCCGCTTACAACCACATTAGATCTCAATTTCAAAATCTTCGTTGCAATACTGACCTTCCTAGCCTTTTACGTTGTCAAAATTACAGTGAGCTCGGGAGGCTTCTCTCCAAGCTTTTTGAGCATAGGAATAAAATCTTAAATCAAACTAAATAATTCGTTTCTTTAGGTCCGATAGACCAAAGTTTGGTCTCAGTGGATGTTAACCATCATCATCATCATCATAAATAAATTTTGGGTGTTTTTTACTATGTTTTTGTGAAGTTTAGTTTAGTTTAGATGTTTTTTGGAATAATTTATTTATTTTAAATGAGGCAGGCTTTAAAATTAAAATAGGTGTACTTTTTGGATATGCCAGCGATAGGTGTAGATTAATTAGCATTATTTATTTTTAAGGGCAGTAATTTTGTATGCCAGTTTAACATATATGCCTTTAAAAGGACTAATTAGCATTATTTTTTTTAATTTAAATTTCTAAAAATCAAGTGTGGATTAATTAGCATTATTTATTTTTAAGGGCAGTAAGTTTTTATGCCAGTTTACCATATATGTCTTTAAAAGGACTAATTAGCATTATTTATTTTTAATAAAATAAATTTTAAAAATCATGTAAAGAGCAGTTTAAAAACAAAATTCAGAGATTAAACACTTACCACAAAGGAATGGTTTTTCAATGTTAAAATATTTTTTTCCTATTTTTCTTCAAATTTGCATTACATTGTTTGTTCTTTTGGAATATTTGTTTGTTGTTTCTTCTTCATCCCGGTCTATGAAATTTCTAAATTAAATTGTAATAAATTATAATGCACATTGTTATTTATTATTTTTTCTTCTCAAATTTTTTTATTTTTTGAATATTTAAAACAATTTATATTAAATTGTTGGAATTTATAGTGCACATTGTTTCTTTTGTTTCTTCTTCATCCCGGTCTATGAAATTTCTAAATTAAATTGTAATAAATTATAATGCACATTGTTATTTATTATTTTTTCTTCTCAAATTTTTTTATTTTTTGAATATTTAAAAGAATTTTATATTAAATTGTAGGAATTTATAGTGCACATTGTTTCTCATTTTGGCTAAGAAATTTCTATTTCTACATTAGATGGTAAGAAATCATATAAATCATATAATATATTAAGATTTTTGACCCTTTGGTATTTGTATTGTAATTTTATTAATGCTTTTAATATTGATTTGGTTTTTAAATTATATATTTTTGTTTATTTTGTCAATTCTTTTAACTTTAGGAGTAATAAAATAATTAGATTATTTTATCATATATTATATTTCTTTTAACTTTAAGAGTAATAAAATAATTAGATTATTTTTATAATATATTATTTTTATACCATTGTAAAAGGAATTTTGTGTAATTGAATAACTTTTTTTTTATTAATGAAAGAATAATTCTAATAATTTTTTGTTCTTTAGTTGCAAATAATCTTAGTAGGTTGTTTTCTGTGTGTAAGATATATTTCTTTTATCTAAATATTTGAAGAATATATATATTTTAAATTGTGTATTACAATTAAGGGGGGTTAGGTATTTTTCAATATGGAGAGAAGTTGTCAAGAAAACATATAAAAAGTTCAACAATCATAAGATTATATTGAAAAATTAAAAACATGTAGATCTAATCTATCTTCTTTTTTTTCCTTTGTATCTAGAGGAATTGGCAATTGGACCAATCTCATACTCATGCGACATGGGGTCGATTCTAACCATACTACTATAACCTCTAGGCTAGGCGCTTAGATATGACCATTCCGCATATATATGTGAATTGGGGTGATGTGAACCAAAAACCCCTTCACATATAATACTTCATTTACTTACACAACCATCATTAATTGAGTTGTCCCAGGGCTACAAATCTACTCCCTCATTAACGACATAAGATTAAATTTTATATATATATGTGTGTGTGTGTGTGTGTGTGTGTGTGTGTGTATGTATGTATGTATGTATGTATGTATGTATGACGAAATTTAAAGATATTTACTAATTAAAATATTTGGTTCCTCTCATGCAATCACCCCTTTAAACATTTGCACGCCCTTCTCTCCTATCACCTAGGTCTACTCCAAGACTTCACAAGAAAGGATATTAAAATATTTTATTCCTCTCATGAAATCACCCCTCTAAACATTTGCATGCCCTTCTCTCGTATCACCTAGATCTACTCCAAGACTTCACACGAAAGGATAGGCCAAGTCTTACTTTTGGATGCCATATACATATAATTTACGATTTTCATCTCCAAAGTAATATTTCTTTTTGTTATTTCTATTCAATAATTTACAAATTTTGTTTCCAAAGTAATATTTTTTTGCTATTATTATTTAGTACTTATGCCGCTATTCTCTCATTTTAACACACAGTTTCTCTCCTCACTGGAGCTCACTTTTGTAGTTGCATATCACCTTACTTGACCTTTTTTTCCTCTCATACAATATTCATGTATGTCGGTAAAAGCCCAATCAGGCTTCTCTATGTTAGTTTTAGCCTTAACATATAATTCTTTGACATTTGCAACCATCTTACATTTGGGTGCCATATACATGTAATTTACAATTTTCATCTCCAAAGTAATATTTATTTTTGTTATTTCTATTCAATAATTTATAAATTTCAAGCCCCAAGGGTTAGCTCAATTGATCAAAATGAGTGCCTCACCATTCGGGAGGTCACCGGGTTCATTCTGCCCAAAGCCCTTGGGGTTAGGCCTTGCAAGTGGGTTGCGGGGCTAGATTCCCTTCAAGGTTGATCAGCCCAGATTTTTCTGTGGACGTAGCGAGCACCCGTTGACCAAGGTTTCCATGAGCCATAGCCAAGAAAAAAACAAAAAACAAAAAACAAAAAAATTACAAATTCGATTTCCAAAGTAATATTTTTTTGTTATTATTATTTAGTACTTATATTCTCTATTTTAACACACGGTTGATCTCCTCACTAGATCTCACTTTTGTAGTTGCATATCACCCTACTAGACCTTTATTTCCTCTCATAAAATATTCATGTATGTATGTAAAATCTCAATCAGGCTTCTCTATGTTAGTTTTAGCCCTTCTCTATGTTAGTTTTAGCCTCAACATATAATGCTTTGACATTTGCAGCCATCATCTCCTTCTACAAGCCACAACCCCTTGGCTTTGAAACCATTTGTTAGTAAAAAATGAGATAGAAATACATACATTTTATAATACATGATAACGCATAAACAGTCAAAAATAAATGAACACCATATTTTACCCTAAAATCCCTTACGAGAAAATTGAATAATATATCTATTATTTCTCATGGCTTAAAAGAAGCCAAACCAGCCAAAGTGAGCCCTCCTCTCAATTCAAGAATATTACAATAGAGAATCGTCAAGCTTTTAACAACTTCATCACATATAATCCACGGGCTCTAAGACCATGTGCCACAAAAGTGATGTGCCCACATTTATGATTTCTTTTTAACTTTATTATTACTTAGTCTACAAGAAAATGATGTAATCATGAGTCAAAAACATACTAAATTACTCCATAATGGCTTCGCTCATCATTTTTAATACTAATAAAAATCTTCGCTATATCCCTCATAACTTTGTAAAAATCTTCTTTTAGTAAGAAGTCAAAGAAAACTTCATATGGATGATCCAATTAAATACTTTATTTTCAATATTTATCCAGTTTCTAAAATTTCTTATAACATACTACAGTCTTACAACGTTTCCATTGCAACATGTAGTGTAATTGCTAGTTTATGTTTTTTTAGAAAAATATGTTTTTGTTATTATTTATTTCTTTGTATTTTTAAAAAAAAAATAATTCTTATTTTTTATGCCTTAATTTTGTTTTCTCTTTCTTTTTTCTTTTTTTTTTTTGCTTTATATATATATAATATAATATATGTTTCATTTTTAAATTTTCCCTGCTTTTTTCAAAATGGGGGTTGGAAATTTGTCCAAAAAAATAAAAATAAAAGATATATATAAAATAAAAATAAATAAATAAATTCTGGGTGTTTTTTGCACAATTTTTGCAAAAAAAATTGGTTTTCATTGCCATTTTTAAAAAAAGTTGAAAATTTACCCTAGAAAAAAAGTGTTATTCTAGCATCAACGCTTTTCATTTTCAAGTTGATTTTTCATGTTTTTGGGGGATTTTTTGGCTAGAGTTTTCACTTTGAGTTTATAGTTCTCATTTCAAAGTTTACATTGTTTATGTAATATATACGTGTAAATAAAATATCTGAGCATAGGGGTCTCATACTTAGCCGAAAATCGTTAAAAAACATTGATGCCTCAACACATCAACTGTCATTTCATCCATTAGGTCATAGATACATTGACCATTCATTTACAAGTAAAAACATGATGAGAGCCATACATTGCTACTGTCATAAAACATATAAATAACCAGCATAATAGCAAAAAAAATACTCATGAAATCATAGCCATATAAACCACATATAATCCAATATATTACTCATAGAAATACAAGGAGAAATAACCTCATATTGATGATGCAAAATCCAAACCCAAGATAGGATTTCCACGTTCCACTCAACCGTAGACTGGTTGAGCCAAATCTCTCTTCAGCCATTCACCCTCATGTCATATTCAAAGCATGAATGTGGGATCTCATAGAACACATCAATCCAAAACCATCTAGGGCTTCCAGAGGCCATCCACCTCAACTCATCAAACAGTGATTCCACCTCACAGTTAGACATCACAAAACCATCATTAGGTTGGTCTCTATCCAAGCCTTCCACAGCTCCAGAGTGTTTGTCCAACTAAGGCTTCCAGGACTAGTAACTCAACCCACATCTTTTCCCAGGCCTCAAGAGCATTTGTCCAACCAGGGCTTCCAAGCAAGGAAAATTTTAAGGATGGAAGTTTATCTTAAAGTTATAAACCTTGGTGAATCTTACTAGTCCCTAATATGCAAATTGTAAAATGTTTGGCTAGATTTTTGTAAAAATATTTAGATTTGTAATGATTTTATATTAGTCTATATAATTTTTTGGCGATTTTTAAGGTAAAATAATTTTATAATATAAAATGTGGACGAATTATTTTTAGAAAAAATGAAAATTGGCGAATCTTATTTTTGGAAAAACACATGTAAAATTAGACCACCTGTGAATATTAGCCATTCAAATTTTTCCTACTTCCAAGACTAGTAACTCAACCCACCAAGGGATTCTAGAGCATTTTTCCAACCAAGGCTTCTAGGACTAGTAACTCAACCCAAGTTTTTACAGGGCTTCCAAAATGTTTGTCCAATCATGGTTCCAAGACTAATAACTCAACCCAAGCTAAGGAAACATGAGAACTAACCAAGACAAAACAAGGAAAACAAGTCCACAGTCACCATGGCTATCTAGGAAATGGCAAGGCTAGGCAATCCACTGTCAATCCTAGCCATCCTCCATGCCCATAATAGATCAAAATAAACAAACCATAAGCATATGCCATGCATGTCAAAACTAGTGAGGAAAACATACATGCAACTCGACACCTGCAAGCAAAATATGATGTAGTTGTTGATCCTAATCTTCTCTTGCGCTTTTTTGCTCTTCTTTTTCCTTCTTGCTCCAAGAATCCAAGTATGACACACCCTCCAAGAGTGCTCCAAGAAAACCC
>APFE030761956.1:0-12776 GCA_000404065.3 Pinus taeda | reverse complement strand
CAACGAAGGGGGGCTCAGCCCCCCCTCTAAACCATCAATTAACTACGTGGACAAGTAGTGGAAAGAATATAACACAACCCAACAAATACTTATAGCCACAATCTCTGGTCGTCTTCATTTTTTATTAGTTTCTCTAGATTAGGATATTGTTAAGTATTATTTTGGTGTGGATGGTGTTGCATGTATGTTATTATTACTTATCAACTTAGGAAAGGTTTCTTAGGTCTTTGCCTCTACAATATTTGCCTCTTTTGGGATGATATGTTTCAAGGTACCCTATGTTCCCTCCATGTTAAGCCCCATCCTACTTTCTATTGATATGGGGCATTTAGAAAAGGGGCTAGGTTCAAATTCAGAATTCTAGATTTTATGAGTATTATGTAGTTTGTTATTTTTCTATCAATCTTAATTATCTTAGCATTCACATGTGCTCGTGATTTTTTGAACCCTTTTGGGTATGCTTCCTTTATTCTTAGTTTAAATTTCCTTTTTGATGTTGTGCATTGTGTGTTTCCACTAAAAATTTAGATGGGTTCATAACATGATGGGTTCCTTCTCTCATCAGTCTTATTGTCATAAGGGTGAGTAACTTTTAGATTACCACGTAAGGGACAATGAGTCAGTTTATTGAGAGGTACATTCCTATAGTTGAAGGTTTACATGAAATGGTTATCTCCCACCTCAACCATAATAAGATATAATTATTCTTGTGATATGTCCATTTCAACACAAATAAATGCTTCTCCCATTTTTTACATATTTGGATATGTTTTTAGATAAGAAAACTATCCCTCATAATATTAAATATTTTTGGCTTCCATATCTCTATGGGTAAACACAACATCTTGACCCATAAAGTAATTTTGTGTATGTATTCAAAAATTAGGTCAAAACAACATGTTATCTCAATATGGTCAATATGGTATTCCCCAAAAAACTATGGACCTTCCATACTAATATTTTGTCATTCCTTAGTAGAGTTAAATACAAAAGTATTCTATCCCCTTACCTTTACATGTATAGTAGGAGTATAACCAAAAATATTGTCCCGTGTTCCTTTCACCCATCAATTCCTAGTATCTCCAAGCATGGAAATACCCTATAATGAATTGCTCCATGTATAGGTTGACATTTTCTTTGTAAAACCTTACGTTGATCATCACATTTATATTTTACTTTCTTTCTCCATGCACCTTGGTTTCCACTTTATAATGCATACCTTTATATTATGTGAAAGTTGGTTAAAGGTTGGGGTAGAAGTGATGGTATTAATCAAGGTCTTTAGAGGAATAAGGTCCTATGTATTTTAAGGTGGGTCAGGTAATGTGGAAAATGGTTCAATTTGGGGGCTCTGAGGTAGGTTAGTTTTATTGCATACACCAAATCCACCTTGGTTTGGAATGAATATCTTGGGACCTTGCAATATTTTAAAATACTTTGTGCTAATCATCAGGGCTTAACTAGGGGAGCAATACCATACCACATGGGTTCATATTAAGGGATATATATTGCGGAAAAATGGCATAATACATTGATAATATAATAGGGTATAAAGGGTTTTTATATGTTGTGTATAAAAAATGGAGCTCAAAGTTAATGAACAAATATGAAGGGGTATAAAAAATGTTAATGAAAAAATTGATGCCTACAATATCTAGTGAAAGTAGGAGTTTTTTAAACTGGAAAGGTGTATTGGGTTAGTATTGGTAAGGGGTTAAATAAAGTGATTTTCACATGTATTTTCTAATATGTAGTCAAATTAAGGGTATTGTTTAGTATGTCACAAACACATGTGTTATGCCATAGGTTCATTGAATGAAGCTCCCATGGTGCTAATCTAGTGGGTTTGCTACAATCCAACTCACCCCAATCTACCTACTCTAAAGGTAGGAGGGTTTATTTAAAATAGTGATGGGATGTGTAGCCATGTGTGTAGCATGAGGTTTTAGGATTTGCATATTTTCCATAGCCCTTCCTTTCAGCTTATGATCATTGCCTTGATTTGATATGTGTGTGTGAGCCCAATGGGCTAGCTTGAGTGGTTAAGTACTTTGAGCTTCATGTAGGAGGTCACAGGGTTAATTCTCAAGGTTTTATACCTCTACTACATGTCTCACTCAAATTCCCTATTATTTTATGTTCTCTAATCAACACTAACGAGTTCACATTTGATATCATTTGTGAAATGTGGGTGAGTGTTTGAGAAATTTCATACAAAATTTGTCAAAATATAGCTCAATTTACTTGAAAAAAATATTTCAATGTGGAGTTTGTGTGAGGCCTCTAGTTCAAATCTAATAGGGGTTTAAGTCCACTTGAGTCCCACTAGATTACAACCTATTATTATGGTTGATGATTGATCCAACCTCATTATAGCTTAGAGGGCTAACTCAATTGGTTTGAATGATTTGTTTCGAGGTGGAAATTAGTATGAAGTCTCCTATTCTAATCTAGCTTCTAGCTACTATTGTGGCTAGAAATTAAGTCACCCTGCACCTGGATATTATTGGGAAGAGGGAGGGGATCCCCCAAGGTTTTCATTAGATGTGTGTGTGTGTGTGTGCACATGCCCATATTTTGGAGGAACATTGTCTCACCTCTCATACTTAAGCAAAGAAGTCGTGCTAGTACTTGTCCAACACAATCCATTAGATTTCATTCTCTTTATTGAATTTATTGAATGAAGGATGATATTAACCTCTAACCAAATAAGTAGCTGGTAACCCTAGAATACTTAGTGAGGATTGGAATTATCTAGACCTTTATTGGAGAGATGAAGGAAATGGGGAGGGTGGGTAGTTTAGGATTCCTGAAGAGGAAGCTTTTGCAAAAATAGATAGATCAAGATTAGGCTGTAAAAATGGGAAGAAGAGGGATTCTTTAGTGGTCAAGGAGAACAAAGGATTATTAGGGTTTTCCAAGAAACATTTTATCCTTATTGAAGGAGGTAACATATATTTTCTTTCTAATAGTCTTACAGATCCATTTGGGCACATCAACCCCAACTTACAGATCAGTAATATTAGGGCCCATCAAACCCTAATTCAATTGTTATATGCCCTAAGGAAGTCAATCATCAGAATGTCTAGCTTCCAAAGAAGTTCCATGACTAAGATCATCCAGAAACTGCCTCTAAGAAGATCAACGTAGGCAGGCCTTCATTAGGGTGCGCTGCAGTGTAGCCAATACACTATCAGTGTGCATTGCAGCGCACTTGGTCTCTCTTTGGCATGCATTGGGCGAATTTGAGCAAATTTCCATGGGTTTGAAAGATTCCTTATCCATTGGGTGCCTCTAGAAGTTTGTCAAGGCTATCCACTCCTTTGGGTTCATATTTGGATGAGGAAGGGAGTTAAGGAACATCAATCCATTTATCCCTTCCTCCATGGAACTAAATTCTAAGTTTGGGAGGGCATTCATTATCACCATTTATGGCATAACTTCCTTCATTCACCTATAAAAATACCACTCATCTAAGTGATCAGGGGCTGGAAATCATTGAATTATAGGGAGATGTTGTTAGTATGAGACTTCAGTTGATTTTGAGTATTGTAATGATGTCAAAATGTCTTGCTTGTTATGAGAAGAGGATGGGATTGAACTGGAGGAGTGATGTTGAATCAAGAAAATTGGGTTGTAACTCTTCCTTTTACTAATAAAGTGTTCAAAGCTTGTCCATTGATGCTTTCATATGTGTATCATTGTTTCCGGGAAAACTAGTGTCTTTTCGATCTACTAGTCCCACTAAGATGGGTAGCTATCTTAGAAACAAACAATCAAAGCACTTCGAGATTTCCTTTATGTATGATAGATAAGAGAGAAGCAAAGAGGGCCAACCTGGATCTTCCACTTGACTCCTTGCTTGATTTCTCTCTCCCTTGATAGAGCTTGTAACTCCTCTCCTACTTGTCCCACTTTAGAGAATACCTGTAGAGACAAAGTAACAAAAAACCATATAAGCATCTCAATCTATAATATCATAAACAAATGCAGAATCAGAAATACATTGACCATACAATTTCATTCACAAATAACAAGATTCACAAACACACAATTATATGGAGGAAAACTCAAAGAACTTTATTAATAGTAGAAGAGAGGATTACAACCCAGTTTTCTGATCTAGCATCATCCTCCCAGCATCAAAGCCCTCTTCACCTCATGAAAAGAAAGATCACCCAATAATACAATGCTTCTCAAAGACAAACTAATAACACTTCTTTACAAATTACAAAGTTCCAGCCTCTAGATCTCTCAGATGAGGGATCCATCTATAGATATTTTCAGAGGTGTGAGTCAGCTTTGGGTTTTTGAGTAGTGTCATTCCACTTGTAGTTCTTAGTTCCACTTGGAGATTTCTTGGATCTATTACTCATCCCTGGGCAAATTCAGAGAGGCAAGTGTCATAGAGGAAGTTTCTAGAAGATTCCATGAGCATCCACTTAGCAAACTGCCTCAGACATTTGTCCATTCTCACTCATCACACCCCATAGAAGGCTCTTTCAGTATGCATCACACCTAGCTAGTGTAGGAGTCAATATGCATCGCACCTTGACCAAGGAGCAGTCAGTATGGTCCAGTTTTGGCCAGTTCTGAGTGGTTTTTTAGGTGGAACTTCTGGGAAATGATGTAATCAATTGACCATGATATTTTAGAGTATGAAACAACACTTTCAGGGGTTAAAGAACCCTTGGTTTATCGACATATATGATTGGGGTTGTAGTGCCCAAATATGTCTATAAAAGTTGCCCCCTAAAGCATGAGGTCGTAAATCTTCTGATGTCAAGTGAAATGCTTTATCATGAGGATTCGAGGTATTCGAACTGGAAGGTGACCTGTATAAAAATACAATACAATACATCATCATCATTTTATTTTCATGATCTAGCTGAGGTAGGCATTCCCATGCTCAGCTTTATAAATTCATTTTCATGTACATAGGATAGATAATCGTCTGTTGTTGTAGACTGGTGATTCTTTGCATGTAGAATCATTGTCCCTTAGTTTGGATGATCATCTATGTAGCTTCAGTGTACATTTGATGTCTTTATATTCCTGGATATATCGCAGCCCAGATGGATGAAACTAGATCTGGGGTCTTCAAACTCATTCAATCTTCACCCGATGTACAAGTCGATCCATGTGAAAATATGTCCTGAAGTCGAACATGGAAAGACATCACCTGATTACCAGCCAATGATGTGAGTTGTTAACAGGTGCGAGAGGAATCACCGATAATGATAATGACCCTCAAGGTACTACAGTACAATTCACGTGGTGTGAATATATGATATAATGTCAAACACCACGTAAAATCTTTTGGTTGAAGGCCATTGATGTAAACCTATCGCTGAAAGTGAGAAACTTTCAATTGAGGCATGCAAGCTTCAAAGTACTGAAAGGGTTGTTCCTAAGCCAACTTCTTGGATAATGCGCTGATGTCAACAAGAAGTGACCCATCATAGGAGGGCCTTAATGCATCCCACATCTACGACACGAAATGAAGCAAATTATTTTCTAGAGGTGAAAATGATTTGATGATACAAAGTTCAAGAATGGCGGTCATGAAAAATGGAGGGTGAAGGTATTGTAGTGGATGAGGCGTTAGCTGGTTGGTGAACTCTTTGAGTGACTTCTCTTGAACATGTCAGCGACACTGAGATGGATTGGTAGCATTAACCCCAAAATATGGATGGTGTGGAGGATCAATGGTGATATGACCAGAGAACGGAATAACCCAACCTAACTCAATCATGGTGATGGAGTGAAAGTGTCATGTTCAAAAGTGACCTGCTACCAATGAAGTTCTTTAAGTTTTCTTCCCTTTTTCCCCATTCATTGCTGACCAGTACCTCTTTATTTTTGTCAAGCTTGAGGAGGATAACATATGCTTGTTCTATAATTTTCCCTTCAGGCAAACCTGTCACTATGTTTTAACGAGCCTAGCGACAGTCAAACTCGTTCTTGTCTAGGTGGACAAGTTTGTCGCTATTGTTTTAACGAGTTTAACGACAAGAATAACTCGGTCCTTTTCATGTTTAGAGAGTTGAAAAGGGATGAAAAGGAAACTCCAACAGTCCTTTTTCGTAGCATAGTCCCTTAAGTCCGAAAAAGTATAAAATAATACGAAAGGGATGAATTTTCAATCACTTTAGCGAGCCGAAAAAGACAAGTGCTCAACCTTTTTGTGGGATGATCCCTCAGGTCCAAAAATTTTAAAATGTAGAGGAGGGATGGTGCTTCCCCTTACTTTAACGAGCTAGAAAGGCCATTAGTGCGACAATCTTTTCATATTTAACGAGTCTAAAAAGAGCTTAAAAGAAACTCGTTTTTGAGGAACGAGTGATGTTTTCGGGTAGTAACTGGTTCCAGGTAAGTTTGGAACTTCTCAAAACATGGCAGTGTGAAGAGGGTGGCTAACAAAATCACTCGTCGCAGTTGTTCGTCAAAATGGTAAACAATCAGGTGGGAGCATATGATCAGCCAACAAAATGGAGGTGATGGTCAGAACACAACCAAAGCTTAAAAGGCTAATAGCAATGCAATCACAGAGGTCGTTTATTGAAGGCAGGTTTATTTTTTAATGAGCTTGAACCTTGCATTAACATGTGTTTAGTGGCGGTTTTATTTTTTAATGAGCTTGAACCTTGCGAAAATATTGCTCATACCAGTCATTTAAAGATGTCTCTCATCGGTAGGTTCATTTTTTAACGAGCTTGCACCATGAGAAACTTTTCTCATTGTCTTTTTATGTAGGCCATAAATGACCGAACTACAAAGCTAACTACACTAAAAGCTAAGGAACTACTAAGGCTAAGTAGGATAGTTTTGTCTTTTGTCTAGACAAAACACTTCCTTTGCTTCGTCTGCTCGCTACAGACAAAGGTGAATGGTGGTTAGACCAATCACCTAACCTAAGAAGTTGAAACTAAAAAGCTAAAAATGCTAAAAATATAAAAAATGAAATTGGTCACTTTTCACTTGCATAGAAAAGGTTTGCATGCCCCCAGGTATTGAGAAAAGGAGAGTTTCCAAGTCACCGTATGGAAGTCCCTGCAGTTAGGTAGGATTGTTTCGGTCAGTGGTTAGACAAAAATGCTTCCTTGGCTTTGTCCATCGAAATAGACAAAGGTGAATGGTGTGAGATTCCAATCACATAACTTGTTGGGAAACCTATTTTTTCAGCTGGTTTACCTGCCGAAGTAGACCAAGGTGCATGCCCCCTAAGTTTCATTACATTCACCTGACTACTCGTGGTAATAGGTAGATAAAATGAAGGTTGAAGAGACATTCTTGATGCAAATATACCATTTAGGGATGATGTTTGACTCGTAACTGTGTTTGAACCAGGAAATGAAAGCTGGTCGATAAGTTGTACCATTTTGCCTTCATGGGGGGAAACACATCACTCAAAAGAGTGTGGAAACAATATCTTTGATGCTATAAACATAGTCACGCCCAAGGAGTAGATTGTAACCTAATGGCACTTGAACTACCATCGCGTTCAAGTGAATGGTTTTCCTTTTTAAAGTTATTGGCAACTTCGGAAAGATCCCTAACGATCGACTGGTTCCTTTGTTAAAGCCTGACAAATTTTGTGTCTCAGGAAGAAGCAATGGCAAACCAAGCGCTTTCCAAGCAGTTGAGGAAATGATACTCACTGAAGCCCCTTCATTTATGATAGTGCCAGACACGATCATTTTGTAAACTTGTACTATGATTTGGAATGGTACATTAGATGGAAGGCAGGGTCTCTCTAGTTGATTCCAATCGAAGGAAACGACTAGACTACTTGGAGGGGGTACCGGATAAAAAACTGGATGAACCCCTTGAACTGGGGGACTTTCCTCCTGTTATAAAGGAATGGGTGGATTGCCCCCAAGTTCATCAGACTTTGTATTAACAAAAAGAATTTGAACAACATCGTTTTCATTCTCTTTGGAAATAGTATCATCTGAAGGTGGACCTTCTGAAGGAAAGACTGGGTTGACTGCCATATCAAACTATTGACTTTGGTCTGGTATGGACTCAGAAGGTTCACTCTCAATGATAGGCATTTTGACCGACGATTGAGTTACGCCAGTTGGGTTTTCGACTAGCGATGGACTTGGTAAGAGTTTCTTGTATCCAGGTGGAAGTCGCTACGGTGAAGCAGGATGATTATGCAAGATGCTCTTGGCCTCATCTAGAAAATAACAATGGGGAAGGTGATGGTCTCCTTCACATAATAGACATGGACTTTTTACCTTTCTTTCCTATCTAGGTCTTTCATTTTCACTAGTTGATGGTGTTCTGTCAACCTGGTCGCCAGAGGTTGATGACATCGGATGGTGCGAACAGGGAGACCACTCTCTTAAGATTCGCAGAATGCAAGGACAATCTCGATGAAAATGGTTTCCTTTGCAAATTAGACAAGGATATCTAGGAGATTTAATGTTTGTATTTTCACCAGATGATTTATTGTTGCCCCCTTTCTTAATTGACTTCTTCTTCTTCTTCTCCTTCCCTTTCGTCTTCTTTTCAGCCACTTGGTTTTTAGTATCACTAGTTGCACCAAGCGAAGAGGAAGAAGGGGAGGGAGAAACAAACAAAGTAGGAGGTGAAGGGACAACTTTAGTATCATCTGTTTGCTAATTCGATTGCTGAGGAATCACAATATTTTGAATGACAGAGGTTGAGAGTAGCCATATAGGAAGGCCAATTGTGATCCCCGGAAGGGACAATGTAGCCATATATGAAGCACCGATATCTCCCTAAGAAGAGAAAGGACTAGGATTCCCCCCAAGAGGGGTTCCTTGATTGGTGGACTCCATTACCTCAACCTAAGATCAACGAAGGAATAGGGATGTTATTTCGAATTAAATAAATTTTAATGATGCTTTGACACAACTTTGCTTTTTCAATTTTTAAGAGTGAGAAAAAGCTAAAGATGATTCTAGTCGCCTTCGATTTTTAATGAGCCTAAAGTGACAAGTGCTCAGGTGGACCTTTTATTTTAAGGAGTCGAAAAGGAACGAAAGTGACTACTTTGGAAATCTAGACAGAGGGATTACCAAACCAATTGCAAAACTGCAAAATACACCTTGGTGGTAAATTAAAGAGAAATTACCAAGGACTTATGTACGACAGTTAATTTTCTCGAATGTTGTGTTCAGTGCATTGTGATCGATAGGGCAGTAAACATGGCCTCCTATGGATAAAGGGTATCAGCTTATTGTGGTCTCCCAATATATACTCGACAGTACGGGGAGCACAAGTCCGTACTAGCACTTGTCGTATCAAAGAGGAGGAATCACCCAACCTTTGATGAAAATGATAGTTACCAGGTTTTACGATGCCAGAACACGTCTCTATCCTAGACCTCTAGATGTGTTGCGTTAGGTTCCAAAGCGTTGTTAAGTTCATTGAGATTTATTATAAATTTCATCTTGCTTAGAAGTTTTCCTTTCAAGGTTCACCACGTGATGTAGATGTAAAATTCCTAAATATGCAATCTAAAATGATAAACAGTCGTTTATTTTCTTTTAGCAATGAAAATCTTAGCTACTAAGGAAAGAAGATAACGATTCTTTCAACAGAGAGCAGAGAGCACACACTAAATGCACTTTCCTAAATCATTTTCCGCATGCAGTCTAAATGCAAATTGAAATGCATGTATTTGTTTTTCGTTTCCTTAATGTGAGAATGCCAAAAAGGAAAACTAAGTACATATCTGAACTATTTTCTTCAAAGAGACACTTCGACAATTTCTTTTTCAAAATAAAAGAAAGACTAAAATGACACTTTTCGATTTCGAATAGAAAACTTCTTTCACCACTTTAAATATTAACAATTCAAATCAAATACAATGGCAAAAGTACAATCAACTATCTAAAAGAGGAAGACTTTACGAGATTCTTATTTTTGACTCAAAATGACAGTTACGATACTTTTTTGCATCAAAAACGACAGTTTGATTAAGCTACTTTTGACAAAGAAGGACTGTAAATGATAGACAAATACATAAAAAAGAATTACAAATCCCTATCAATGGAGGCTTAACAATGTAAAAGAAAGAGGCTTCAGCAATGAGATACTAATCATAAGTAGCAGAACCCTTGAATAGAGCTAAAAACAAGGAGGAAAAAACCAAATTTCAAAGAGAGAAACAATATCACTCAGTCATCGCACCTGTCCTTCAGGGAAACAGGGATGTGTCTCACCTGCAACACACAAGAGGTGCAATGAATACAGGCTACCAGTTACAGACAGTGCGATGGGCCAGGGAGCGAAACTGAGATGGGTTTTTGCTCAAAATTTGCAGCTAAGTTCAGTGATTTAAGCTGATATATGATGGACAGTAAAAACAAAGTGCAGGGGTATGATCTTAGGAGGTTATTGAGCTACGACTTGTAAGTTAGATGTTCAGTTCATAAACCAACCTGGAGATTGACTGAACTAACATTCATCTACTTTGCAATTGCATAGAAAAAGCAGTTCGAAGGCTATCTGGCTAACTTCAAGCTCTGTCTATAGTTTATAAATCAAACAACAATAACAAATAAACAAACTATTTGTTCCCAGCAAAGTCGTCATTTTGTTTCCAAGAAAACTAGTGTCTTTTTGATCTGCTAGTCCTACTAAGATGGGTAGCTATCTTAGAAACAAACATCAAAGCACTTCAAGATTTCCTTTATGTATGATAGATAAGAGAAAAGCAAAGAGGTCCAACCTAGAGCTTTCACTTGACTCCTTATTTGATTTCTCTCTCCCTTAATAGAGCTTGTAACTCCTCTCCTACTTGTCCCGCTTTAGAGAATACCTATAGAGACAAAGTAACAAAAAACCATCAAAGCATCTCAATCTATAATATCATAAACAATGCAGAATCAAAAATACATTGACCATACAACTGCATTCACAAATAACAAGATTCACAAACACACAATTATATGGAGAAAACTTAAAGAACTTTATTAATAGTAGAAGAGAGTTTTACAACCCAGTTGTCTGATCCAGCATCAAAGCCCTCTTCACCTCATGAAAAGCAAGATCACCCAACAATACAATGCTTCTTCTCAAAGGAAAACTAACAGCACTTCTTTACAAATTACAAAGTTCCAGCCTCTAGATTTCTCAGATGAGGGATCGATTTATAGATATTTTCATAGGTATGAGTTAGCTCTGGGTTTTTGATTAGTGTCATTCCACTTGTAGTTCTTAGTTTCGCCTAGAGATTTCTTGGATCTCTTACTCATCCCTGGGAAAATTCCGAGAGGAAAGTGTTATAGAGGAAGTTTCTAGAAGATTCCATGAGCATCCACTTAGCAAACTGCCTCAGACATTTGTCCATTCTCGCTCATCACACCCCACAGAAGGCTCTTTCAGTATGCATCACACCTGGCTAGTGTAGGAGTCAGTATGCATCGCACTTTGAACCAAGGAGCAGACAGTATGGTCCAGTTTTGGCCAGTTCTAAGTGGTTTTTCAGGTGGAACTTTTGGGAAATGATGTAATCAGTTGACCATGATCTTTTAGGGTATGAAACAACACTTTTAGGGGTTAAAGAACCCTTGGTTTATCGACATATATGATTGGGGTTACAGTGCCCAAATATGTCTATAACAATCATGTACTTGATTCCATGCTATGTTTAATCAATAGATCATTATCATATGCTTTGATCAGTTTTTGTCTTCTGTCTGTGTATAGGTACTCTTCAAGTGGCTTAAGTACAAAAAGGAGCGATAGAATTGGTCAAGGGAGATAAGGAGTAAGCGAAAGCCATAGGTAGGCTTCTTTACCTCTTATTTAACCTATTGGTCACAGAAAAAGTAGAGAATGTTTTGAACTATTGTTCTAGACTTAGCTACTAGTCTAGGGGTTTAAGCGTTTATCCATAGACACTAAAACTTCCCAAAAACAAATTGGTGACTCCGTTGGGGAACGATCATCCATCTTATTAGCTTATCAGCCTCTTAAGAGATTTCTACATACTGTGCTTGTGGTCGTTCATTCAATTTCAGTCTTCTTTCATTGAAAATTGAGCTGAAATTATGTCAAATTGCCTTCAGAATGGCTTACTGTCACCAACGCAGTCCAATGAAGGACATAGTGCACTGTAGTGCACTTCCCGCATAGATCTAGTGCACAGAAGTGCACTATCTTTCACTGCTGCCTGTACTGATCCCTTGAGGGTCAGTTTCCTTTCTAGGAACAAAATGTTTTTGCCAATTTTCTCTTGTTTGAATGATTTGCTGAATGTCAATGATGCCTTGTCTCTGAAAATAGTTTTTCATCTTTTTAATTAGCGCTACTTAGACTAGGATTGATAAATGTTTCTTATGTATTTACTTTTTCATTTTCAATCTATAGTCAAAAGTTAGTTTTTGATCGATTAATCTTTAGCGAAAGAAAGTGTCGTAAAATTGTCTTTTCCTTCAAAAATTGAATTGTCATCAAATCTTCATTCATAAATGATCGATTGATTGATGTGTGCATATGATTAGTCTTTTTGTTGAAAGTGTCATAATTCCTCATTTCTTTGAAAACAAAGTGTCGTAGAGTCTTCCTTTCCTTGTGTCAGGCCAGGGTAACTCCAGAATGAATGAGCGAGAGAAACTGATTGATTTATTCATTAGGTAGCATACATTTATATACATAAATAAAACGGATCAGTTCATCTTCTGGATGACTGTCCAGTTCACCCATCCGTTTCGGATTAGGTGTCAACATTCCCCCCCTTAATCTGAAGGGATGTTGGTGAGTCCAAGCATCGTTCTGAATCTTTCAAGCTT
>APFE030761952.1:0-15090 GCA_000404065.3 Pinus taeda | reverse complement strand
ATCAACCGTAAAATAAACCAAATTTATCTAAAAATGCATTGGAACTTAACGTGAATATCTAGAGGTCTAGGCTAGAGACGTGTTCCGGCGTCTTTAAACCTGGTATCTTACCGTTGAGTGGTTGGGTGATTCCTCCATGGTTAAACGATAAGTGCTAGTACGGATTGGACTCCCACATACCGTCGCGTATATATGGGGAGACTCCATTAGGCTTGCATCCTTTATCCATAGGAAGCCGAGTTTGCCGCCTTGTGAACCGTAACGCACTGAACATAGCATTCGGGAAGATTGACTGCAGTATGTAAAGTCCTTGGTCCTCATATGATTGCCAAGGTGTATATAGCAGTTTTACGGGTTGCTTGGTAAACCTTTTTGCTTAGAATCTCCAGAGCAGTCACTTTTGATCCTTTTCAGACTCTCTAGAAAGAAAAGGTGTAAGTGAGCGTCTTGTCACTTCGTGCTCATTAAACATTCGAAGTAGATAGAGTCATCTTTTCATCCTTTTCTCGACTCTCGAAACATGAAAAGGTCAAGTTCAGTTCCCGTGTCTTAAAATTCATTTGGCCACGATAACTTTACCTGGTTAGATCTTGTGTGTGTTAGTTTGAATAGGATTCTTTTTGTTTCCTATGGCAACTTTTCCAGGGTTCACCAACTTAGGTTCCCCTCCTGACGGGAACCCTAGTCATTCCCCTCCTCTTGGGAATGTTGGCGCTCCTTATATGGCAACGTTATCCCTTCCAGGGTTAATTGTCGGGTTGCCTGTTTGGTTGTTTTCAACCTCTTTGGTCCCTACCGTGTCGGCTGATACTCCATCAGTCCCTCCACCTGCACAACACATGTTGAACCTAAGGTGGACCTCTCTCCTTCGACGCCTACTTCTACATCTCCTTCTTGTACTTCGCCTGGTGAAAGTTTCGATTCGAATAACCAGGTGGCTAAGAAGAAGAACAAGAAGAACAAGAAGAAGAAGTCTCCCAAGAGAAAGGTTACAAGTACAACAGTTCCCGTAAGTACACCTGAAGTCAGGCCACTTTCTCCGCGGAAGGTTAAGTTCCCCTGTCGATTATGCAAGGAGGACCACCTTCTTCGTGATTGTCCTGGCATTCCCAGGATCTTAGAAATATGGTCTCGTGATCCGGCCCGCCCCTCATCATCCACTGAGGCTCACGGCGATGTTACCTCTTCAGTTGGGAATGGTAAAGGAAATGGGAAGATTCGAATCCCCTGCAGACTTTGTGAAGGCAATCATCCCCTTCACCTTTGTCCACTCATGGATAAAGCCTTCACTGTTTTGGAAAGTCTCCCAGCCCCCTTGCCCCAACTCCCCGTTGGATATCAACGTCTGTCTGTAGCTGCAGACCATTCGCCTCCCGACAAGGAGATTGATTCACATTCTTCTCTTGTCCAGGCCCCTCTTCTTGAACCTGGCTGTACCCAGCCTATTCCTGACTAACCATTGGTTGGACAGAGTGTTATAGACTCTGTTTCGGAAGAGTCAAATTCCCATGTTCTTCTCGTCTCGTCGGATTCTCCTAAGCTCGATGATGCTCTTTCCATCCCAGCCTCTCTGGAGAATTGCAATTCGGTCCCTCCCAAGCAGGGGGGAAACCATATGGTTCCCCCACCAAGTAGTTCGGTCGTTTCCTTCGATTGGAGTCGTTTGACTACTCCTCCCCTTCCATCCCATGTGCCTTTCTGGGTCACCGCCTATGCTTCCCATATGGCGCTGCCTGGCACTGTGTTAGATGAGGGAGCATCGGTTAGTCTTATGCCCATTACTACTTGGCGAGCTTTGGGTTCCCCATCGCTTGTACCTGTTGCACCGAATCTCACCGCTTTTGACGGAGGAACGAGTCAGCCATTAGGGATCCTGCCAAAGTTCCCTATCACTTTGGGGGGCAAGACTGTCTATATAGACGTCTCAGTTACCCAAGGCCCTTTAGACTTCAGTCTTCTCCTTGGTCGTGACTATGTGTATGCCATGGGAGCCCTTGTTTCTTCACTTTTCCGTGTGGTTTGCTTTCCACACGACGGAAGAATGGTGACGATCGACCAATTATCGTTCGCTCGTCCCCGAGCCCCTCCGGCACCATTATCCTTCCCTCTTGGTTCTCATCCACTAGTTGCATCTGTCTCACCTCAGATCAACTACGTGGCTGCCTCTCCCATGCCTGTACCCAGCAATGCCGCTATCGTGCATAGTGTTCTGGGGGCATTGGGTCCCGACTTCCGAGACATCGACCTCCCACCAGGAGTGCCACTCTTGGAAGCCCCGACTTCCTGTTCATTATGACACAGTTCGGGCGGAGCATAGTTCGTTCTCCTATGTCAAGCTCTTTAAAAAATGAAATTAGGTCTGTCCGGAGCATAGTTCCTGATCTTGTGACAAGCTCCCTAAAAAAATGAAACAACGAGTTTCGAGGAGAGTTTTGCTAATGTCTCAACCTCGTTAAAATAATGAAACGGCTTGTATTCGAGGATAATTCATAACCATTATGTCAACCTCGTTAAAACAATGAAACGTGAGCTCGTGCAATTCGAGCGCATAACCATTATGTCAACCTTCAACCCATTTTCAATGGACTGAAGCTTGGGGGGCATGTTCCTCGGATTGAGACACGATGCTGGGGGGCATGCCCGTTTCATCTCTCATAAAGCATAGTTTGCATACGTGGTTATCATGTCTGTTTTCAAGCTTTGATAAAAATAAAATATATGTGTGTGTGTGAATGCATTCCGCGATGGGTCGTTTGTTATGCGCGTAGATACATCAGATTACATGTGTGTCGAACAGTCGCATGGCATATAAAACACATGATTACGTGAAGAAAAGATCCATCTAGGAATAAACATAAGCATACGAAAATAAATTCTTTTCCAAGCATAGTTTGCATGTGGGTGCGTGCTTTTAAGCTTGTCGAAAATATAAAAATACATGGATCGCATGTTGTGCAACTGATACATTAGATTACATATGTATTAGACATTTGCATAGCATATAAAAACATCATCACATGTAAAAAGATCCATCCAAAATCGGTATATATATATATATATCGGGTGGCGCACTAAGGCGCTCAAAAATAAATGTATGTGTCTCAAAGTGTTTTCAGTACATCTGAGACATATGTCTCTCAAAAATAACAACAGTGGAAGTAAACCTAGGCGACTATTGTGGTGGGTCCCTCGCTCTGTAGGCGGCCGCCGCTCGTGCCACCCACCTCAACAAGCGGTGCATCCTGGGCTCCACGCCCACTGTATGAACCTGTGCGGCTATCGGTACCTCCTCGATGCCCTGGAAATCAGGGATCCCCGCTAGCAACCCCTCCAGGTTGCGGATCACGGTCTCTGCCTGGTCACCTCCTACGGGAGCCAAAGCCAAGGCACCAGCGCCCTGATCTGCCGTCCGCGCCTCTGGAGCTAGGCCAAGAGGTCTAGCGGGACCGACATCTGCACAGTAAAGAGCATATATCAGAACACGTACATCAAAAAATACAAAAACATCATATAAACAAAAATGAAAAAAATCAAGTGTCATACCTCCGCCATCCCACTCCTCTCCCGCAGGCAGCGGCATATCTGGGTCTCCTCGGAAGTCGATACCGGCATACGGCCAGTCCTCGACGAAGATGACCTGGCTCTCTAGCCACTCTCTGAAACATAGACCCCAGGACACTGATCGTCTGCCGCCTCCGCGAGGCATGACTCGGGCCCACCTGGTGGCCCTCGTCTCCCGCGCGTTACGCGGCGGGTCTAACACCATAGTCTGTAAACGTAGGGCTGGCACCCGCTCGAACATCAGCAGAAGTAGAATAGAGCCGTAACCGAACTGCTTCGACTCTCCGCGTCGGCAATTGTTCAGTTGCCTCTTCATGCTGTTCGTCACAGCAAGTGCCCAGTTGAAGATCGTGGGCTCTAGGCAATCTAGGGCAAGTAGGAGATTGGCCTTGGACGCCTCGTGGTTCGCCAAGCTCCCCGCTGCCCGCGTAACCAGGAAGAGAATAGTGTGAAGGACTATGTCGGCACGCTCACTGACACCCACCGAGGGAATGCTGCATTTCCCACTCCGTGTCTTAGTCGCCCATGGACAGACACGAGCCATCAAGCGATCTAGCGTCTCGCCGCTAGGACGCTGCCCCTCCAAAATGGGCACCGGTCCTCGGCAGGACAACCCAGTCAGAAAATAAATATCATTCGAGTCGAACTCGATATCACGGCCTCGGATGGTGAATTTTCCATCCACTGGGTTCCAAGCTCGAACCAGTAGCTCTAGCAGGTCTGGCTGGGCTCGCAGTCTCGGAGTACGGAAAAATTTCATCAAACCGCATGCCCGCATGGCATTACGGCATCCAGCATCGGCTAAGGCAGCCATATCCTCATTATCATGGTCCCTCTCTTGCCAAGTGACGACCATCTTGCCCTACAAAGCACCCAAGACCCTTTTAGAATCATGCATGTGGAAAAAATCACTTAGAATTATTTAAATTTTAAAAAATCATATTTCTCGGCGCCAGCGCGACTGTTTCTAAAACAGCCGCGCTGAAAATGGCCGCCCCGTGTATTTTTCACTGGGCCAGCGCTGAAGGACACGTCTTTTCCGCGCTGACCCAGATTGGGCTACGTGTTGGAAAACCCGATCAGCGCGGTCCCGATGGGGAAAACCGCGCTGACCGAGGGCGCTCCAACGCGCAAAGATTTTGGCCAAAATGGCCAAATCTTACGGTCAAAACAACTAAAAACATAATCAAAATGCAGGGAAAAGCAAGAGGAACCTACCTGGAACAAGCGGTTCGGAAATCAGCGTCTAGATGAGGGCGAATCAGCTCCGTCAACTTTGTAGTAATTTCACGTCCTCCAGAGCTCCAATGGTAAAATGGTAAAAAATGTTTTTACAAACCTCCTATTTATAGTTAAATTTCCAAATTTGGTTAAATTTCCTTATAGATATGGGTTTTTTACTATAATTTTGCCATAAACTCATCTGGATGTGTTAAATTATGTCTTTGTGCATATTTCGTCATGGTTTTCGACGTATCGAACAGGTTTATGCGGGTATTTGTCATGTGCAGATCCTTGAAACCAGCATCGTCACGGTGAATTCCTGTACACTTGGTTCTAAGAAATGTCGTCATTAAGCTCTTTTCCGACATAAAACAAGAAAAGATTGCCGAGCTCCCTCTCAGCTCGTCTAAAAGGAACGAGAGGCGGTCGTTTTAAAGCTCTTTTTGGACTGTTTAAATAACAAAGATCGCCGGGCGTTTGTCGTTTCACGCTCGTTATTGGTTCTAAAACGACGTGATGCCGACCGCTTTTTTTACTTTTTCAGGTCGATATCACTATTTATGAAAGGTACTCCTCGGTTGTAATGACCGGGCGGTTCTTTTGAGCATCGTTTTATACTTTTTCGGGCTCGAGAGACACAACTATACGAAAAAGCGCCCCCCTGGAGTTTCCTTTTCAGCTGTCTTTTCAAGCTCCCTAAACATGAAAAGGCGCCGAGTTTTTCCTTTGTCAGACTCGTTTAAACTAAATGACATCGGGCTCCGTCGCAATGACGCTCTCCAAGCATATGCTATCCCCGTCAAGCTTGTCATCCAAAAATAATCGGGGTACTCACCAGAAATGGTGGGGAAAATAAAGGAACCATAATCGTCGTCATCGGCAGTATGTCGCTCTTGAACATGGCACTGTTTGCATTCGTGTCTGGGTGAGGACATCTCATCTCATTTCACTTTTTGCCTCCATGGGTTTGGGTTATCCTATTTTGCCACTCATCTGCTCATTGTCCTTTCATTACAACCTTCGATCATTTGACCCCAAATACTGCCAAATCCGTCCTGGTGCCGCCGATATGTTCAAGAGAAGTTGGCCTCTGCATGTACAACCTCCCTCTGATACTTCACCCAAAATAGACTTGTCTCTACCCGTCTTGCGTCGATGATGTGGGAAACATTATGGCCCACCTTCGATAAAGATCATTTCCTGTCGACTTCAGCTCATTATCCAGGGGTGATCTAGGGACTCCCTTCAGGTACCTTGGAGCCTGCATGCCCTAATGGCAGGTTCTTCGTGTTCGACGCGAGGTTTTCATCATTGACCTTCGATCGAATGATTCCACGGGTGTTCGACATCGACTCATTCATTCGCATGCCGTGGAGTGTACCTATAGTACCTTGAGGACCATCGTCATTATTGGTGGCCCCTCTCGCGTCTGTTGACAGCTTTCATCATTGGCTGGTAATCAGACGATGTTCAAACATGTTCAACTTCGACACATAAATTCACGTGTTTGAACTTGTACTTTGTTCGGACTTGGATGGAGCGCAAGACCCTGGTTCTAGTCCATTGTGGACCAAGTTGCGATTTTGTGGGACATCATTACATGACTCATTGATGGATGGCTGCGACCATACCTGAGTTCTCTTAAGGATGGCTGCGACCATACCTTTTATCATTATGGTCTTCTCGGCTGAGTGGCTGCGTCCACGCCATAGACCTTTTTCTATATGTCTTCTGGATGGCTGCGCCCATGCCTAGACTTCATGTAATTGAACTATCAGTTGTATCCGCCTGCAGGTTCTCTCCAGTGGTGCTCCAGTCCAGCAGTCTCATAAAGCATTTCACCCCTCCCACTCTCTCGGGCTTCATGCTTTAGGGGGCATCTGTTACGCAGTAAAATGTCACCGCCATCATGTCAGTCTCTTTACTGTGCCATAAAACCACATTCACCTATACTCATGCTCTTCAAAATGGCTAAAAACCCTCTTTGCCTAAGTCAAATTGATCATCGCGACTGTTAATAAAATAACCGCGCTGACGGGCGGAGGACAGTGTATCTGTTGCGCTGCCAGCGCGGAAGCACATGTCTATTCCGCGCTGGTCCCATTTTCACGAACAGCGCCTCCTCCGTTTATCCTTTTCGCGCTGACCAGACCTCTTCTACGGCGGTTAGCGATGTCAGCGCGGCAGTTCACGGGTTTTCCGCGCTGATCCTGTTTGGGCGAATTTGTTCTAACAACCAGCCTTCCAGATCCCTCCAGAACTGGTTGTTAGCATTGTTGAGGTCGCCATCCTTTCTCTGGCATGTCTGTTCGACTGACCACCCACTTTCCTTGGAGGAAATCTCATCCTTTGTCTATTCATGGAGACTCCTTCTCCTTTATAAGCCTCCTCCATTGCCCATGAGCAGCTAGTTTGGAACATATAGACTTTGTTGAAGGAATTCTTAGTGCATTTGAGTGCTGCTTTTTCTAGGAATTTAGTGTGTGGTGTGAGGATTGCTTTGAGCTAGAGGAAGGTCATAAGCTTGTGGCCTTGTATGTGAGAGAGAGACCTTGTGACTTGGGAGTTTGATCCAAAGGTGAATGCTTGGGAGACACGCTGGCTGGACCCTCTAGGGGAGGACGCAGCGTCAGGACATCGGTTGTACCTTACTCTACTTTTTGTCAATAAAGATAGATGACTACTCTTATGGTTCCATTTACATGTGTTCAATGAATGATTCATTCAAATTGTATCTTTCCTGACCGATACATAGTTCTTTTTAGTAGATTTTACGTTCTTGTTTGCTCTCTTTTGCTTGTGCAGGTGTTCATCCGCGAGGATAGCGGGGAATCGTGATCGGCTGGAGCGAAGGAGCGAGAGGAATATCTCTTCGACAAACAAGCGTTGGAATCCGAGTAAGTTATTCTCGCCTACTTGTTAATTACAACTAGGAACCTGCGGTGTAGCATTGTTCGATTGTTGCTAGACCCCTGTTGGGCTAGTAGGGATCGCCTCTATCCGTAGAGGGGATTTACCTATACAACACATAGGGTCATGCCTACATATTGAACTTTAAATGTACAAACAACATGGCTGAGTACGAAGCACTTCTGTTAGGTCTCAAATTGGTCAAAAGGTTAGGAGCCATAAGAGTCTCTATTATGGGAGATTATGAGTTGGTAATAAAACAAATTAACGATGTTTATATGACTAGGGATCCTAGGTTAGGATTTTATAGGGGAAAAGTTGTAGAAATACTAAAAACTTTTTTAGAAACCAAGCTTGTCGTTATTCCAAGAAAACACAATATGCAAGCTCACAGTTTAGCTATGTTTGTTAGTATTTGCAAGTTTCCATTTCAACCTAACCATCAGTACACTGCTGAGGTTAGGTACAAACCTGTTATTCCTGACAACTTAAAGAACTGGAAAGTGTTCAATAATGATCAACAAATTAACAATTTTTTAAATTTAGATGATGAATTTGTTAATAGCAACATAGACACAAACATAACATTAGATTTTGATTACACTCATAAAGTAGAAATTAACAAAGTAGAAGATGAAAGGATAGATAGATTCCATCCCACAAAGTTTACATAATCAGATATTCGAAACCTAAACCAAATTGAAACTGATGAAGCAATCGATGAAGAATCTGAAGTCATCAGTCTTAAACATAATTTTTTTCCCAAAGGATTAACTCCTTTGGAGGACTTGTTTGATTCAAACGATGTCCCTAAAAAGCCAAAAATGGAACCCTTAAAATCAGACATTGAGGAGTGTAACATAGGCTTTGAAGAAGATCCCAAAATGATAAAACTTTCAAAGTCTTTACCTCCCAATGAAAGAATGAAATGCATAGAACTGTTAAAGGAATTCCAAGATGTTTTTGCTTGGAATTATGAGGACATTGAGTCCTATGATACCAGCATAATAAAACACACCATTCCCTTAAAAGAAAACCAAAATCTTTTTAGACATAATCTTAGAAAGATTAACCCAATTCTATTGCCTTCTATTGAGAAAGAGATCAAAAGAATGTACGAAGCTAATATCATTGCACCAATTAGATTCTCAGATTGGGTTTCTCATTTGGTACCTACAAGAAAACTGGTGAAATTAGACTGTGTGTTGACCTTAGGAATATAAATAAAGTTTCACTCAAAGATAACTACCCTCTTCCGAAAATGGATCACATATTACAGAGGGTAGTAGGTTCAACCAGAATCTCACTGCTAGATGGGTTTTCTGGTTATAACTAGATTTTAGTCCACCCAGATGATCAGGCAAAAACTGCATTCACTACTCCATGGGGCATTTTCATGTATGTGAAAATGCCTTTTGGGTTAAAAAACGCAGGGGCCACCTTTCAAAGAGAAATGGACATAGCCTTTCCTAAGGAAATCCATGAATTCCTGGTAATATACCTAGTTGATATCATGGTATTCTCTAAATCAAATCAGCAACACCTGGATCATCTCAGGCAAGTCTTCACCAAGTGTAGGATGTATGGAATTTCTATGAATCTTAAAAAATATTTATTTGGGTTGGAAGAGGGAAAATTACTATGCCACATAATATTTGGATCGACCCAACAAGAATTGAAGCCATTTTGTAGATACCACATCCTAGACATCAGAGAACTACAAGCACTTTTAGGTAAAATAAATTGTTTGAGAAGATTTATCTCTAACTTAGTTGAACTAATTAGATTATTAAACAACATGTTAAAGAAATATTTGACTATTAAATGGACTCTAGAGGCTAAAAGTCTTTCGAATATATAAAGCTATCCTTAACACAAACACCAGTTCTCATCAGTCCAATGTTTGAAAGGGATTTAATCATATTTTCTTTCGCCTCAGAACATACCATTTCTGCAGTCCTACTGCAAAAAAATGATCAGGGTTTTGAACAACCAATAGCCTTCTTTAGCAAAGCCCTGAGAGATGCACCTTTAAAGTATAATATAATGGAAAAGCAAGCTTTTTCTCTAGTCAAAGCTATTAAATATTTTAGAGTTTATATCTTGTATTTTCATATAGTAGCTTATGTTCCCAATGTTGTAGTCAAAGACATCCTAACCCAGGATGGACCAGATGGAAAGAGAGGGAAGTGGATAGCTACCATATTAGAATATGACTTAGAAATTAAACCTACAAAATTGATCAAAGGCCAAGGTTTAGCCAAGCTCATGGCTGCATCGAACTGTCAGGTCCTAGACATAAATTTCATTGCAGAATTGGATAATGAAGAGGAGATGGCGACTCCACAGATCAGTCAGGCCTTTAGTGACTCACCATGGTATGCTGACATTATATACATTCTACAAAATCTTCAAGCTCCTCCTCAGTTATCCAGGACTAAAAGTAGGTTCTTAAAAATGAAATCTTTGAAGTTTTGCATAATTGACAATGCTTTATTTTGGAAAAATCATGAAGTCATCCTGCTTAATTGTTTGTTAAAGGAAGAATCTGACAAAATGTTACAGGATTTTCATGTAGGTGAATGTGGGGGACATCTTTACTAGAAGACCACGGATGATAAGATCTTAAGAGATGGTTTTTACTGGCCCACTCTATTTTCTGATGTAAAGAAATTTGTAACCTCATGTCACAAATGTCAAATTTTTGAAGGAAAAAGAAAATTATTACCATTACCTATGAAACCAATATCTACTGAAGTACCATTTCAACAGTGGGGTCTTGACTTCATTGGTGAAATTCATCCCCCTTCCTCTGCCCAACATAGATGGATCTTGATTGCCACAAATTATTTTACAAAGTGGATAGAAGTTATACCCTCAAGACAAGCTATTGATACTGTCATAATAGGTTTCCTTAAGGCCAACATTCTGTGCAGATTCGGTTTCCCAACCAAAATCATCACAGACAATGCAGCAGCTTTTAGATCAAAGAGAATGATTGATTTCAACAAAAAATATCATATAACCCTGGGTCACTCCACAACCTACTATCCCCAAGGAAATGGACTAACAGAATCTTCTAACAAGAGCTTAGTAAATATCATCAAAAAACTATTGGAAGATAACAAGAAAACCTGGAATAAGAAGCTAGTAAATGCCTTGTGGGAAAATAGGCTGACCACAAAGAAATCCATTGGTACCAGTCCTTATCAGCTAGTCTATGGAATCGAGGTTGTTTTGCCATCTTCCTTGGGAACACCAGTGATGAAATTGCTCCAAGAAGCATAGGTTGAGCCAAATGATATTCAAAGGAGGATAAACCAGATAATTCACTTACTGCAAACCAGGGAAGAAGTGTATATCAGATCCCAAGTTGTGCAGGAGGGAATCAAGAAATATTTTGACAAAAGGACCAAGGCAGAATATTTCTACGTAGGAGATAAATTTTTGAAATGGGACTCAAGAAGGGAGGATAAATTAAACATGGGAAGTTCGACTTCCTATGGAAAGGCCCTTACATCATTTATGCTTTTAGGGGTAATAATGTTTTTTTCCTCAAAGAATTGGATGGTGCGGAAGTAGAAGGAGGACCAGTTCATGGTCGAATGCTTAAGCACTATATAGATCCCAGACACTGATTTCACTAATCACTTGTACATATTTTATTCTTCAAAAAAGTTTAGTTTTGATTGGATGGTAATTTTGGAGTTGAAGTCTGAAGAGAAGGCCCTAAGCTTCAAAAGTTTCACTGCCATAAATATAAATAAAGTAGCAAAGTAAAAGGGAAAAGTTGCAGACTAAAATCACAGTAATTCAGAAGGCCATTGATCTACTAGTTCTTGACATTTCACTAGGAAATGCCATCCCCAAGTGGAGCCACTGTTATGTTCATATACCAATAGGAGTCATAATTTTTGAATAGCTGAGGTCAAATATGTAATATGTACATACCTTTGCTTTCTGCAAATTTTTTCCATATTCAAAAAAATAAAATCAAAGAAATAAAAAAATGCAAAGAGGGTATGTCCTAAAACAAAAATCAAAGGACAAAAAGAGGAAAAAAGGTAAAAAAAATGATGAAAAAATGAACCCCAAGAAAGAAAAGACCATGAAAGTGTGCAAGACAAAATGCCACTACTATTTACTTTTGATGCAGAATAAAAGATTGTGTGCATCTTGTTACCTTTGCCACAATCCATGGATGTTCAAAATGTTTAAAATTGGCTATTTCATGTTTTCAATTTTATGCTTAGTGATAGAGAATAAAATCTAACCAAACTGTTTAATCTTGGCAGATAAGTAGATAGGTAGATTAAATAAAAGGAGCTCAACAGTTTAATCTAAGCCCTTGGATGTAATAAGGTTAGACTTAGATCGATTACTCTTGTAACAGAAAAGAAAATGTTTTGATAAAGGTTTGCCAGCTTAAGTGCACCCTAATAAAGAGGAGTAAATATGGTAGGATGAGTAGGTAGGTAAGTAGTTGAATGGTTGCAGAATTGTGAAGATTGATTAGATAAGATCATATCATTCACCTTCATCATCAAATTTATAAGTATGGATGAAATTGAGCATTTACCAAAGTACACAAAGTCGATTAATTAACCTCCCTCATTCATTACATTTTTCACTTAACTAATTTCTAAGGAAAGTCTTAAAGTACCTAAAATCTTAAGTTAAAGGGGCTAAGAGAATTTCTCTAACTTCTGGAGGGATCGGACCCTTGACCCAATAACTTATAGGTCCTAAGTACTAAAATTTCCCTCATAAGCATTCACCCCCTTCAAATTCACTCATATTCCCAAATAAACTTACTTTTTCCTAATAAACTTCTTTCTCTAAGGATAAAACCTTAGAAAATTAATCACCTCCCATGTAAAAACCCCTTTTTACAAAAAACCCAGAAATATACACTTAGCCTAATTTTTTATGTTTTCTATGTGAAAAGCAAAAACAAATTGCAAAGAATTCATTTTATACTTAGCGCGAAAACATTCTCCGCCTTCGTTCATATTAACTGGTAACTTTATTTATATTAAACTCCCGAGAAAATAACCCTTTTCCCTATGTATTTATTAAAAATCCCTTATTGTTAATATCCCATCCTAAAAGTTTGAAACATAAACTTTATTAATATCATGAATGATTAATGGGTTAATTAGTCGATCAACGATTAATTAATAACCAAAACCCTCTGCCGAATAAAAGAGATTAATTAACCAATATATGTTTAATTAATAATCGGCCTCCACTAACAAAATCATCCCCGACGCCCTTAATCCGCCATAATCCATGATTAATTAATCCTACCACGCTTAAACCTCCTCCAGACCGCTCCATTAAACCTCATGTCAAATCCTCGCCTCGATCACTATACGATCAGGCCCGATTTTATCCAACAGTTGACAATCATATTGGGCAGCCTCCATAGGCCGACCTTAACCTGCCGGATAAGGGTGGTTTCACTTTTCACCCTGCTGCTACATGGCGCCCAATGAGTGGCATCAGGCGGCCTCCCCTTGAAACCACTGCAGCCCAAAGCAGTGTGATCTAAACCCGCTTACCGCCTCCCACTAGATGACAAAACGTCTCATCCCCCGCTTAAATCCAAACATACCTTTCATGTGTACCCACCAAAATAGCTAACTTTGCAAATAAAACTAAAAAAACTCATTGTTTTTAGTTTTATCGTGAAAAAGATTGCTCAGACCTCCATGCAAGCACTAGTGTATGTGCAATCGTCAACCCATGTCCAACTGCCAACCTGCTGAAGCTGCTAAACTTCCATACCACCCTTCAGTCATGTACGCTTCCTGCAAACTGTGCACAGTCACCCATCAATCCGTTCAGAGCCAAAACCGGGTATTTACCCAAAATCACTAAGAAACCCTATTTAATTCCCAAACCTTTACTCAATTGATTTAAGTTATTAAGCAATTAAGTAAAACAATTGCCCAACAACTCCAAACCATTATGAATTAAACCAATTTGCCCCCAATTTGACTAAAAACCTTTCGCCCCAGTCCTTGAATCCACAAGAACCAAGGATGGCTGCTCTAGTTGCATTGAATGTCCTACCAATTTCTACTCACCACAGGGACTTAGACCATCTCGCGTTGGCAGACAAATACTTTCAAATCAAAGATACCTCTGTCCAAGAATCCCCACAGAAGTTATACTACAGGTACAGAGACTAGTACTTAAATCATGCAGACAAAATAGGTCTTTGGGAATCAATTTTGGCCAAGTACCAATTCCCTAGAGTTCATATCTTCCCTGAGATTGTCCACTATTTCCATATGAACTACAGTCCCAACCAAAACACAGTGATGACTCATGACCATACTGTATTATTTAACATCATTGTTGAATCCATCAATGAAATGCTGCAGTTTCAACCAGGTCAAAATCTGAGCCCCCTTTCTATTGGAGACCTGCTTAACAGATTCCCTACAATCACCTTCATCAAACTTGCTCAGTTATTCTAGACCTTCAATAGGGAAGAACAATACATTCCAAAGGACCCTCCCCCATACATGTGGACCATATTCTCTGAACTTGGCCGAGACATCATAGCAATGATATCCAATGTGTTAGGCTAGACTACAAGTGAATTTGTTTATGAGATTATTATAGCCTTCATGTCCATTTACACTCCTGGACAACCCCCTGCCATCATGTTTGACTATGCTAAGTTCATTGCAGATAAGATGCATGATCAACTCATGAGAATGGACAATGAAAGAGTATTCAAATATCCATCACTTTTATATCATATTTTCCTGTATTATCAAGTTGATAAATTCCCATTTACACGCCAAAAGCTTGATACCAGAGGCAACCCTAGATCAGTAGCCTTCTTGATTTCATTAATCCATCAATATGACTCTCCATAAACTTATACATATTTCATAGATCTCTTTGTGCACCCAGTGGCAACTATGTTGTTAGGAAGTCCTCCCCCCAGAATCAATGCAGATATCAGGAGGGTCCTACAGTTGTTCAAACAATATAGAGTGGGAGATTGGTACTTGTACCAAAATCACACTGAAATTAGGATATATGGTTGTAGGTTTTAACCCCGTATAGAAATTACCTGCATACGAATTCTAAATCACAAGAAAATAAAAAATGCGAGAGCATAACCCATAAAACACATATACACAGAGATTTCCCACTGGATCTCAAAACCGAGACTACCAGCTTGATTTTTCATTATATTCCTTTCAATGTTACAATACATATTTATACATGCCGAAGCATCCAATACCATGGACCGACAAACCATCGCGTCCAAAATCATGGACCAAAAAACCATAGGTAGTTTCGCCCAACCTAATATAGGGTCCAAAAAAAAATTTTCTCAGGGCGCTGCCCCGAAACCCGTAGAGGGGG
>APFE030761949.1:2559-21100 GCA_000404065.3 Pinus taeda | reverse complement strand
CATGAATCTGATTTGATGTTGATGGATAGTCCTCATCATCTTCGAAATCTTCAGATCTTACCTGCCTAGGAGTGTTTTCTTCTTCATCAACCACTACATCAATACTTTCAACAATTTTTCCGATCCTTTTATTATAACACTTGTATGCTTTGCTGTGGGGATAGTAACCAAGGAGAATGCCTTCATCTGCTCTAGGTTCAAACTTGCCAAGATGTTCATCAGTATTTTTGATATAGCATTTTCTTCCAAAAATTTTGAAATATTTTACCGAAGGAGTCTCACCATACTAGAGTTCATGAGGGGTTTGAGTGCTACTCACCCAGACATTTGTTTTGTTGAGAATAACAATTGCAACAAATGTAGCTTCACCCCAGAAAGTTGCGGGAGTTCCAGACTCATCAAGCATAGCACGAGCCATTTGTTGAGCCGTTTTGTTCATCCTTTCAACTACTCCATTTTGCTGAGGAGTCCTGGCTGTAGAGAATTCTCTTCTTATTCCATGTTCTTCGCAAAAATAAAAAAAATTCATTTGAGGTAAACTCCCCACCTCTATTAGACCTAAGGCATTTAATTTTGTGATCAGATTCGTTTTCAACCAAAGATTTGAAGGATTTGAATTTTTCGAAGGCTTCATCTTTGTGCTTCATCAGTCCTATCCAAACCATCCTTGAATGGTCGTCAATGAATAATATAAAGTATTCTTCTCCCTAAGGCGACCTTTTCCTAGATGGACCACATACATCAGTATGGACAAGATCAAGTGGCCTGCTAGCTGATCCTTCCTTCTCAGGGAAGTTAGTTCTGGTTTGCTTACCAAACTGACATGATTTGCATATTGTATTATCTGGAATTATGATTTGCATATTGTATATTGTACGCTACTTCACTATTCAGAAACCTGCATACAGATCTATAAATTCATTCTTTCAAACATTCAGATATTAGTTAACCCAGATTATCAGATTTATAGATCAAGCATATGCCACATATCACAGATCAAAATCATATAGAGATACCACTATTCCAGCTTTAAGATTTTGACCCATCAATAGAACTTATCCTTCTCCTTGCGCTTAGGTTCCTTCTTCATTCAGATCCAGATCTACAACATAACCCAATCACAGTATTCCAGATCTAGCACTTTATCAGATATTCAATAATTCAGAAGATGCCTTGCCAAATGATATCCTTCCTCTTTTATAGCCTTAGGCCTTTCACAATACCACGGACCAAAAACCATAACAATTCAATACCATGGACCCAATACTTGGGATTAGAACTTTTGGATGCAATACCACAGACCAAAACCATAGGATCAAAAACTACCGGACTAATACCATGAACCAACCATAAGATTTCCCATGTGTGTGTGCTTTTCTCTGCATGAAAGTGTGTGACCTTTTCTCTTCATGAAAGGAACTTTTCTCTGCATGAAAGTGCATGAACTTTTCTCTGCGTGAAAGGAACTTTTCTCTGCATGAAAGTGCGTGAACTTTTCTCTGCATGAAAGGAACTTTTCTGTGCATGAAAGTGCGTGAACTTTTTTCTTCATGAAAGGAACGTTTTATGCATGAAAGTGCATGAACGTTTCTCTGCGTGAAAGTCCGTGAATCAGAAAATAACTTTGCTGCACTATAATTTATCATCAGAGATGAGTGGGTTGCCATCAAGTACAACATATGTATCATAATGCCCAACATTTTCCAGTACGTAGGTGCTGGCCTACAGAAGACTACAACCTTCTATTTTCTTCCAGGGACCACGTTTCTTAAATTTTCAGACTGCATCCATCAATAACATCAACCAAACATCAAATATATCTGCATCAACCAATTTCCTTTGTTCCAATCAAAACTAAATCAAACAATCACTTCTCATAATATTGTAACCAGAGTACAGTAACAACATCTAAAACCCAAGCCAGAACCCAGAACATTGCAACAGCAAACAGAAGTAGCTAAAGCATATTTTATGAGGTATACACTACTTCAATGTGTCTAACCTGAGTGCATATGCACTTTTATCAAGGTGATCCTGTGTATATGCTATTTTGAAATGCTCAACCAACATGTATACACGCCTTTGCTATAGTGAACCTACGTACAGATCTATAAATGATGATTTAACCTTTACAACTATTCAGACATCAGTTACACCCAGATCATCATGTTTACAGATTACGACATGCACTAATTATTCAGATAAAAGATCAAAGCCACACAAAGATACTTCACTTCAAGCCTTAAGATCTTGACCCATTAATAGAACTTATCCTCCATCAAGCGCTCAGGTTCATCCTTGATTCAAATCTAGTTGTGCACCTTAACCCAATGACATGTATTCTAGATATTTCTCTTCATTATATATTCAATACTTGTGTGCCTTTGCCTAATGATCTTCTCCTCCTTTTATAGGCTTAAGCCTTACTCAATACCATGGTCCAAAACCACTTAGAATCAATACCTTGGAGCAAATACCCGGGGTCAACACTTTGAACAAGATACCTTGGACAAATACCATGGATCAAAATACCATGGACCAAATACCATGGACCAAAACTAAGTTTTCCAACATGTACATTCCTTTCCTTCTGCGAAAATGCGTGTGTACACTATACACACCTTTTGGTTTGCAAACCCACGTGTACACGCGACTTGGTCAATAGGGAACCTGCATATACCTCTCTTTCTTCATTCTGTGATCCTGAACTGTGATCTATCATCTGTGTGAGTTACCATTAAGGAAAACACCTATGTCATAGTGCCAAATCTGTATCATAATGCCAACACCAAAATCAAATGACATCTGAATTGGTTCTCACGTTGGGTTTCTGGTAGAAGCATTCATCTCCATATTATCCTCAAGCCAATGGGAAGGTCGAAGCCATAAACAAATACCTTAAAATCATCCTGCAAAGGATGATTAACAAAGGTATATCCAATTGGCACATCATGTTATATTTGACACTTTGGGCATATCGAATGTCAGTTAAGACTGCCACTGGTTTTACTCCCTTTCAACTAGTTTATGGGTTGGAATCCATTCTTCATGTAGAATGTGAAATTCCTTCCCTTAAACTTATTGTTGAACTTCTTCTTGATACTTCTAGTCTTGAAGAATGCCTCGTTCATTTGGAACATCTCAATAAACATCATCGAGATGTCGCCATAATTAATGAAGCTCATAATAGGAGGGTAAAAGCTCAATACAATAAATATGTTTATCCTAGAAAATTTTCAGAATGCGACCTTGTCCTGGTCTACAATTAAGACAAATATGCCTTGGGGACAGGCAAGTTTAAATCTTTGTGGTACAGTCCCTTTATTATCATATTTTTTTAAAATGAGCTTATGAATTGAGTGATTTTGAAGGAAACAAGTTGGTGTAGCCCATAAATGGGCTCTACCTTAATACGTACTTTGCTTAGGCTTTGACCTAGCATTTACTTGATTGTATATGTTGTATCTTTGTACATATCTATTTATAGGTTTTAGTGATGTTGATGTTTTTTATCTAATATGGTAGGTATTGATGGACGATTTGATATATATAGGGTTCACCGATGGTGCCAGTAGACACACCTGGAACCTTGCTTCTGTGGCTTGGGTGATTTATTATCCATCTAGCCAGTTGTTGGTTTCAAGAGGAGTATGTATCGGTCCCACTTCAAATAATATCACTGAATATACTGATGTTATTAATTTACTATCTAAGGCAATATCTTTGGATATTGATTCATTAGTAGTTTATTTAGATTTACAACTGGTGGTATATCAAATGAATAACATCTATCATGTGAGATATCCTTATTTATATCACCAATTTTTGAGAGTGTGTTTATTATAATGATCATTTGTTTATATCACATTTGTTCATATTCCACGATCAGAAAATTCCTTAGAAGATTCAATTACTAATAAAGAATTGGATTGGCATATAAATCATTCATCACATTAAAACATAAAAAATAATTGAAGTATCATCTGTATATATATATATGAGCATCATGATAAAATGGTTTGTATATAGATAGAGTTTTGTGTCCAGAATAATATACAAAATCAGGACAAAATGTCTTACAAAATTAAGGTTTATGGCCATCATCATGTCTAATAAAAAAATATTTGATCATCTATCTAGCGATCCTGCTCAGGATGAGAGGCAAGAAAGAAAATGATGGTATTGGCCACCCGCTGAAATAGTCACACCCAATCCCATGGTACTCCCACCACATGTTGTTGCATCTCCTCTGGTAAGTCTTCTATGGACACCATGGGTACTTGGTGAGTTAACCTCACCAAGTTTTTCTGGACTTCATGGAGGGTCCTCTCAGTCTCTGTTGCAACCCCTTCGACATCTCTTTCATGATTCATGTGTCAAGGAAGACCATTAGGTCTCACTGGTCCAACATTTTTGTCATGATCAATAATTTCGTAAGTGATTATGGATTTTAGACCTCTGTGGCTTTGAATTTCGTAAGTGTTTTGTCTCATTAAAGTTTTTATTTTAAGTTCATTTATACTAGAAACCCAAAAAATATTAAATTTCAAAAATTAAAAATCGTTTATACCTATGGCACCCCATGCTGCTTCTAGTGGTAACACTAGACCTGGATCTCCTCAGAAATCCATTCCGGCATAAGGGTAGGCTTTAACTGCAATGACCTGTTGTTCCCACTAAAGGAAAAACTCATCATCAAATGTAGTCTTAGGGACCTCACTGCCCCCTAGTCGTTTCATCAAGTTAGCCCACCTGCCCATCCATGGATCTCTTGGGACAAAGCCAAGGTACTCTCTCAAAACATAAAGAACACAAGATGGTTGCGTACCCAAAGTTCTTTGTTTGACCCTTATGGATAGAGGTAAGTTGGTTTTCATATTGGATAGCAGAGCTGTGCACAAATCGAAGACTATAGTGAGAAAATCTACTGCAAGAATCATTGAAACACACGAAGCTTGATGTAGAGCAGCAATACCGTTTATCCTGGTTATGGTAAAAAGAAGGATTCTAAATGATAAATTCTCTACATGCTTGATTGGAATATGACTTCCAATATTTTCAATGTTTCTAGGACAATATATGCGGACGTAGTCTTCTATGCTAAGACTGCCTCTTGCCCTTCCTATTGGGTGCAGGATCCCCCCAAGGCAATTTCTGGGGCTTAAACCCCAAGTTTTGACTAATTCCGATGTAAAGACTCCACGATTTGTGGGTGCAGAGAGAAAAGTTGTAATTAAGTCATAAGGTTGTCCACCCTTACTTTTGAATGTAGCGTCGGCTTGAGAGTTCTACCCATGGTCCGTGGACTATGGGATTCTATAAATAGATTGAGGCTCTAAGTTGTAAAGAAGACAAGGAGAAGAAAATAAAAGATCTGGTGATGAAGCATTGAGTAAAAAGTGTAAAGTCGTGTTTTTGGGTTGTAGAGTAGGAGAAGACTCTATAGCTGAGTTCGTAGAGGTCTAGTAGTCCGCAGCTAAGTGCGCAGACTCTTGCAGCTAAGTGTGCAGGGCAGGTCAATTTTGTAACCGATTGAAGCATTAATAAAGAGAAGTTTTACATTATTTATGTGTCTCTCTTCATGTTTTATGGATTGAGGTATATTGGGTATGAATTGCAAGTTTACTATTTATCTGTTGCGCGAACTTATATGAATGTGTTGAATAAGTGAATATAAGATAAAGTAACTGTTTAAGTGAAGATAACTAACTATTATAAGAAGATAAGTAAGATCCACGATGTAACTTGGGAAATAGCGCAGATCATTGCTTTAGTAGCGTGAAAGCTCCTCAGCCCTTGGTTAGGCTGCACGAAGGTGAGTATAACACGGTGCAAAGGCCTCACGAGTCAGGAATGTGCATGAAGGCATTCACAATTGGATTAAGTTGACTCCTCAAACATCTCAAGGGTGCAGAAACCTGGTTCCAGCATCCCCCCCATACTTCTTCGGGTGAGACCTCAGTCCATGCTCTGTGGGATGTTCCTGAAAGGGCCAGTAGTACAGGGATTTGTTTGGCTAAATAATAATGAACCTGGGTCAGGCCCCCTCAAGCCAACAAATGGTTCCGTTGTTGGGACCGCAATCTGCATAGAGATTTCTGATGTCACATCATTGGAATCCAACTAAGAAAGAAATTGAAGGTTGGTTGAACAGGGGAATTCACGAGTTCACGACGCAGGAGAACATGAATCCATGACTATCAAAGGAAGAGTGGTTAGACTGCTACTTGTACATAGAGATCCATGAAATTTTCTTTGCATATTTCCTTACAGAGTTGTATGAGTGGATCGCAAAGCTAGGAGATAGCCAAGGAAGGTGGAAGCTTGACAATCCTATTATGTTGACCCCATAGTTGGTGTGCAAATTGGAAGAAACAGAGGATAAGATCGCACGCACTGTTGATCACTGGCTCGATTGAATTATGGGAGGATTCATTATTGATTTTACGGTAGACGCTTCAGTGAGCTATAGCAAGGTTGAGTGACGCTTTCTCAAAGGACTGCGAGTTAAGTTCGTAAAGTCTCTGAATACTTGGATTAAAATGGTATTATGTGAAAATAGGGTTATGTAATTACCATGATGTCTGGAGCCACGCAAAGTGGAAAAACCTACAGAAAAGAAGGAAGTAAGGGACCAGAGAATAGCCCTTTGATTTCACCTCTATGAGGGGATGAGGAAGAGCTCGCAAAGTTCTCGCCATGAAGTGCGATAAATTTGATAAGGAAGAGGATTCTGCACATACCACTCCCACCCACACCACCACCAGCTTCACTGCTTTCACCTCCATCTTCACCCGCACCACCTTTGCCACCATTGCGAGTCAATATGGCAAGCGCGATAAAGTTTCCTGTGTTCAAGCGAGTAGGAAATGAAGATCCAGACCCGTTTTGGTTCATGATAAGAGTCGTATGGGAAGTACAGGGAGTGATAGATGATAATATAAAAAAAGGGATGTTGGTCAACACTCTACAGGATTGCATGTTGACCTAGTATATTAACCATTCTAATGACAATCCAAATGTGGGGATCGCGAATATCCAAATTATGTTGAACAGAGAATTTAGCAAGTCGAAGTCACAGGCGCAGTAGATAATTGGATTCAAAGAGATCACAATGCTACCCAACAAGACTCCTTGGGAGTTGGATTAGAGACTAAATTGCACAATTCATGAAGCTAATATGACTTTGACAGATGGACAACACCTGGAATGGTTTGTAGCATCACTAATGCCGCATTTAAGGAATGCTTTATCACAACAGAGGTTAACAACTCAAGCAGAGACCTTAGAGATCACGATGAGGTTGCATGAGACCCCGATACAGGATCCCAACTTGGGAGTTCAACATATCCAAGCGCAGTTGAAAAACTTATGCCTTGAGATGCAGAGTCTAAAATGAGACAGGACCACCCAACTAGAAGTGTGCAAGGAGGTATGGTGCGGTAAATGTAAGGGTCAAAATCATGATGAGGACCATTGCCTGGTGTTCGCAAATTACCTCACAGGAGGAGGACCAATGCCACTAAGACTAGAGGCACATGCAGGACCTAGTGTGGTTCATGCTTTGTGGTGCACGATTTGTCAAATAGGAGGAAAGCATGCTACAGAAAACTGCCATTAGTTAGAGAAGTACACACAAAATTCACAACAATTATTCTGTAATTTTTGTAGATCGAGTAGACACGATGAGTGCACTTGTAGAAGTTATGAGTTGATGATGGATAGAACTCCCACCTATAGGTTACAGGCCAAAACATGGCCACTTGACTAGAACGCAGGAGTGATGTGAACTAGATTTCAGGGGCACGGATGAGGCCGAGGTGGAGGAGGACCTGGAAGAGGTCGCAGATAATTGATATGCTACAATTGCGGAGGGCCAGGACATTATTCCCATGATTGTATGAATCCAACGCATCCATCATGTCTGTATTGTACCTTGTTTGATCATGATATGAAGGATTGTCCTACGTTGATAGCTAGGTTGTGCGACAAGGGAGCACTATAACCTCCCCCGACTTAGAACCTACATATGATTAGGTCTGAGCCACACGGGGAAGATCCAAATGTGAACATTTTTCTCTGAAGTGGAATTACGACGGGAGATGATAAACAAAAACAACCCAAAGATAGTACTTGGGTTCACAAGGCTCCTGCGAAAGGAGAAGAGTTTGATTTGGAGCACTCTAAGGAAACCTTCATGGAAGCTAAGAAGAGCTTCGATGATGCCTCCACTTCAGGAAGTAAAGATAGATCGAAGCGAGAAACGGACCCATATATGCTTACGATGTTCTTATAAACATGCATGAAGCTACTGCGCGACAGTAAGGTTGTAAAGGGATTGCAGGAACTCATTAACGAATGCACTCGGACCACGCCAAGACAGCCGCGTGTAGTCTAGAAGATTGGAAAGCATGCGACGAGGATAGGAGGAGAAATGAGGTTGACCGCGTAGATTGGAGAATATGAGATGGACCAAGTAATTCTGGATTTAGGATCGGATGCGAACATTCTATTGAAGCAGACATGGGAGCGCATGGGAAGGCCTACACTACAATGGTCTCCTATCTAGCTATGAATGTTGAACTAGCAAAAGATAATACCTATGGGGAGATTGCAGGGAATCACCATGGATATTGAAGGGGAAAGTGCGCTAGAAGACTTTGAAGTGATAGAGATTGTTGATGATAGCAATCCCTACCCCACGCTCTTAGGAATCAATTGGGCCACTGACATGAATGGGGTAATTAATTTGAAGAAGCACAAGATGATTTTTGAGAAAACGTCTATGCATGTAGTCGTACCTTTGGACCCTACAGAGGGCGCTACACAGAGTCAGTGCACGACTATGAAAGCAATGAAAATTTGGACTGCATCTACAAGATAACGCGCAAGATAAATAATGGGTAAATCCCACTGTGGATGGACGAATCTCATGGGAGTGTGAAAGCTCCTATATGTCAGATTCAGATGAAGAGATAGAGTGATGGCAGAACCGGTTACATGAGGTAACCACACTGAACTGTAACATGATGACAAGATCGATGCACTACATATCCAGAGAAGTGAGAGATTTTCCTACTTATGATGGATTAGGTGAGGTATATGCTTCCTTGGATAGATTTGAAAGGGAGTTACCAGAAAAGCAATGCTTCAAGGCTTTGAAGTGGGTACTATGCGCTACGCCCACGAGGTGGTGGGGTACATACCAAGGAAGATTTGAGCACTGGCGCGAATGCAGGAGAATGGTGCTCATGCATTTTGGGAAGCCTAAGATATGACTAACAGATAAATACAATGTACCAGATGGTCTGCGTGCACATCTGTTTATGGGCAATATTTGGGAAAATTTACTGCCAAGGGAGCATTAATGGACAAGATTTCAGGGGAACGATCGAATTTGAATTTAGAAGGCATTATAAATTGCAAAGGGCTACCTAGCAAACAACACTTTGTCATTTGAGAATTAAGTTGTCATGCGCCTAGAGTATTCTGAACTAAGACCTGTTTAATCTGTGGAGAGCATTGTTTGAGCACCCAGCTGAGCAATTGAGAGATTTACGGACAAACAAAATGGCAGCGTATGAAGAAGTTAGGGAAATCAGAGAGATGACCGCCCAAAAGGCCACGTAGGCCATGAAAGTAGAGGATGCCCCTAAGAGCGTTAGGATAGTTGCAAAAATCACTAAATCACCGCACACACCAAGGCCCAAGAAGGATAAGAACCCTATGATTCCACTGCGCATGTCCCCTTGAAAGCTGCCAAGAACTAAATTGACTATGGAAGAAAAATGGAAAGCGGTTAATTTGGAAACCAATGAGGAGGAGAAAGACCTTGAGGACATCCTGATAGAAGAGGACGAGGATGAATACATGGAGGTAGAAACCGAGGGTGTGGGTCTTTGCTTGGACGGACCATGTATGTTCCTCTGCAGAAGGGCAAGGAAAAGGTGCCGAAGGACCTAGATAAGAGTAAGAGCTCTTTGCAAACTCCACTTCTACCTGACGATATCATCTTTTAAGGAGTGCACCTCAGACGGGTGCCGAGTTTGAAGTTCAAATGTTGGGATCTCGTTGACCATGATAAAATCCCTCACTTGGCAACTACGTATCTCATGAAGTCGAAGCAAAACACCGCGACAAGAGTCATAGAGTTGGAGCCACACAAGTGGTTATGCAGAGTCAAAAATGCAGGGTTGTTCAACCTGCTCCAGGTGTCGCATTACCATCGCACTCTAGTGACTATATTCACCATCAGGCAACTACTTTGTCTAGTGCATGATGGATTTTTATGGCAGGAGGAGCACATCCCCGTCATGGACCACCTAATCCATAGAATTCCCTGACTCCCTTTTAAAGGGGAAGACCCAGCAGACATTTTGGAGGGTAAAAGCAGTGATTTGGCTATTGCACAGGCCATGAAAAAGAAAAATCTAGAGAAGAAAAATAGGGCCTACGTGATCTCCCGTATCAACAACAAGGTAGTCAAAGTTGCAACTCGGATACTGGTGGGTAAGGTCATGCGGAAGTGCCATGCGGATGAGGTGCTTGCACCAATGGTTGCACTTGTCGAGCAGTGCACAGAGGGGGTCCAGTTTAACTGGTCTTAATTCTTGTGCAAGGAGTTCCTGGAGAATTGCCGCGAGGCACAAGAACAGGGGAAAAACTTCCACTATGCATGGCTTCCACTATCCATAGTGCTGAAGGCTGAGGAATTGCCTAAGGAGAGCCAATTCCCCACAATTGAAAGGGATCTCCTAGAGACCACGAAGTACACTTCGCTTTGGGCCACTAAAGATGTGCACTGGATCTGAGATAGTAAGATATTCTGGGTGTTCATGGAGATGAACATCAGAATGGGGATTAACTGCAAGTCGCAGTTATCGCTCATTGTCAAAAATAGCCTACAAAGCTTCACGGAGTTCAAGGTGAACTTCCACCACGTCTACACCAAGGCACGTAAGGACCCCATGAAGAAGTGGAATCAACTCTTGTACCTAGCCATGGATGTTGTTATCTTTGATGTACATGAGGCATGGCCACTAGAGTGGTGCGCGCTCTAGCCATATCTATGACGGAACCAGAAATGTCTTCTACAGAGCGGAAGAAGCAGGAGAAAAAACTACAGATGGCACAGTTGGCAGAGAAGAGAAGAAAAGAGGCAGCAACATCACAGGTGTAGTAGGTGTGGGACACTACAAAGGCCACAACAAAAGCACAGAATGTAGTAGAGAAGGAGTGTGAGGGCTGGAAGTCACCTTCACCTGAGCAGGAACAAGAAATGGAGACAGAGACATAGGAGGGTGCCACGAGCCTATAAACAGTGACGACACAGTTAAAGCACCAGTGCCCGAGAGAGCACTTGGGGCCATGAAAGAAGTCAAAAGCATCTAAGGCTTCTTTTGACCCGATGACCCTCACTAAGGGAGATCTACATGATATAGAGGAGACGATGAGCGAGGTCACTGCAAAGGCCCTCTGGCAATTGGTAGAGGAGAATCAGATTGTGTTGGGGGCCCTTCGAGCATAGATTCAAGAGTTATAGGTGTGCACTTCCCAAGCTGGTACTCTCTCAACCAGCCTCGTAGTAGGAATGACTGCGGCTGAGGAAATGTTGCATGCCTACATGACCAACACAATAATGCTGGCAGAGGGGGCACTCGTTATAGAAAATGAGGCTGACATGCCTATGGTCAATGTGTTGAAAGGTGTAAAAATAAACATGGCTACTCTCCCTCAAGAAATGCTCTATGTCCTATAGGACAAAGTGACTACAGAATTGCGAGCTAGGGAGGGTTGCGCACTATAGGTGTTGAGTGAACAAAGAATCAACATGGAGCAACTGAGCCTGCAGCGTGACAAGGTTGTGGTGTAAAACTGACAGATGGTGCAGGTGGTTAAGGAAGCCTACCATATGGTCCCTAAGTTGGCCATCCTAGTAGAGGCACCAACAAAGGCCCACATCGAGAGGTTAGTAACAGGAGTGCATGAGGCACGAGAAGAGATGGCCAAGGTTCAGCTAGAGCTGAACCTTTAGATAGTAGAGCTGTGGCTAAAGGCATAGTCTTCAACTCCTCCAGAGGTAAGGGAACAGTGCACCAGCATGATTACATCGCAGGTGCAGGAGATCAGCAGTGCAGTAAAGGACTGCACCAAAATGTTGGAAGAATTGTTTGAGGTCCTCACCACTCTATAGGAGGTGTTAACACCCAGGTTGTTCCCTATGACTCCCAAGGGAATACGGCTGGGGTAACCACTAACCAACCTTTGGATTATAGATCCTAGCCTATCTATAATCAGAGAGGGCTCTCTCTTTAAGTTTCAGCTATGCTTTGTGAGTATTTTAGGCTAGTTAAAAGTTTTAGTTTCCTGTTTAAGACTTTGGTTGGTGAAATTTTGTTGTAAGAAGGGCATGAAGAGTGCAGAAAGATGCTAATCCATTGGGCATATGGAGTCAGAAAAGTGAGATAGTTCTGGTGCCTGTGATGGAGAAAGTTTTGCTGCAAGGCTAGATGGCTATTGTTAATATAATTTCCTATTTAGTGAGTGAAACAATGGGATATGGAGTTACCGACAGTGTGATATCAATTTGAACAACAATCTCTACTTAGTAGCATAAATGAATTACGAAATAGTGACTGTGAAATTTTTAGAGCTTATTGGAGCATTTAAGAATTCCAATTTAAACAGCTGAAGTTATGAAAAAAATTTATAGTGAAGATAGATTGAGATCAGGGTGTCTCCATGGACAAATCCTGAGCTATTATTTTTCTTTCTTTCCTAGATTTTGAACAATATGTGAGAGTTGCGAGTTTAGAGAAATAACAGAAACATTAACAAAGATAGAGAAACACTTATTATATCAAGCCATAGCACTAGAATCCTGTAGCATTCAATGGTTCCAATCACAGCATGCACCAGTAAGACTCAGTTCCTGTAAACTCCAAGCTTTATTTATAACATCCTTCTGAAAGTTACAACCGAGTTCTCATTCTTTCATAAGAGAACAACAAAACCAACAACAACCCCTTGAAAGTTTGTGCGAGGGGGGATATATACAATAGGTTTTACAAAATATCTGAATGCTGATTCATTTGATACATTAACTATGCTCACCAACTTTACAAAATATCAGATAAGAAAGTTATTGCTACTCTGAATGTAAAATAAATGGTCTTTAATACTGTCAGGCCTCTTCTTGACCTGTGGGGGAGACTGAGTCGGTTGAGCATTTCTACTTTAATGCTGTCTGATACGTCTTTATGCTCTGTCATGCTGTAGCTTTTCTCGGCCCTGTTACTTGTAGCTGTCATTGTTGCTTTTGGTGGCCAAATCTTCCTGCTGAGTTGGCTCATTCCACCTTTTTCAGTCATAGTATATGCAACATATTTTCCGAATGTGATGACTTATATATTTTGATGTCAAGACTTTGATGAAACCCCTTGTTTATAATAATAACTGTATCATTGAGGTCCACCATTCCTGCGTAGGCAATTGATGCCTCAAAATTGGATCCAAAGTCTCATCTGCCTCTGTGTATTTGTAGAAGTTCGGAGGCACTTCAAATAAATGGCTGATCTCATTCATAATAAAATATAAATTCTCTACTCTGTCATAGAGACTCTGCCCAGATGTTGGCCATGTTTCCTATGAGCTACTTGATCCTTGACTGATCTGATTGGTGGCAAATGTGCTCACCCTCTTTGCATACACCTCATGTGATAGAAGTTTTCCTGCACTGTTGAGCAAGCTAGGAAGACCTCTGCCCTGTAATGCTGCAAATTTGTCCATGAACCTACTTACCTCTATTTGCATGTCCTGGCTTCTTCTATTCAATGTCTGCACCAGGCTTTTCAGTGTGAGGACCCTCTTTATTAGCTGGATAGTCTCTGTCCTGCTGGAGATCCCAATTGCTGCCAGCTGAGGACCTGTCCGGTTATTGAGCACATTGATCATTCTGCTCGCTACCTCAAGCATACTGCCTAGAGATGCCCTTGCTCTATGCACTTCCCTTTGTGCTTTACCTATGAGCTCCATTTGCTCATGAATAGTTTCAATGTATTGCCACTGATCTGTTATTGATTGGCCAATGTGGGTCCACAAAACTTTCCTGATCTCAGCCACCACTTTGTCAAGTGTGAGCTCTTTCTCCGGCTCTTTTATCCTTTCCTTGAGAGTTTTTATTTCTCTCCCTTTCTCAGCCACATTCTGCTTTGATTTATCATACTTCTCATTCAGCTTGGCCAACTCATCCTTGGCTCCATTCAGTTCTGTCATCTGGGCTTCTAGGGCCTGGACCTCATTCAACAATTTCTGCATGTCGAGGCTCGGAGCCTGCTCTGTAGATGGTGCTGGTGCTGCTGTTGATGTTGATGGTGCTGCTGCTTCTGCTTCTGTGGGAGGAGGAGTGGTCTTTGGAGGCTCCTCAAGGTTAATAACCTCTGAAGGGGGCTGAGAAGTCTGGCCTCCCTCTTTCTGTTGCAGGGCTACCTGCAGTGCAGCCTATGTGTCTTCCAGCCTCCCTTCTGTCTGCACTAGTTGCTTGTGCAGTGCTACCAGCAATGTAGCTATCTCTTGTTCTTGCTTCTGCTGAGCAACCTCATCTGTTTGGGGGTGAATGGTTGCTGGGAGCTTTACCTTCTTTCTCAAGGCTGCAAGGTCTACATCTCTTATTTTTAGCAGCGTTTATATGGCCTTTGGATCCTTGGGGTCATGCCCAAGCTCTATAATTATATCTTCCAAAGACTTGATCCTGTTGTCTTTGGCCAGGGAGGATGCTTTCTCCAACTCCAGTTGGGCAGCTGTATTGTTTAGGCTGTTTCCAGCCTTTTTGCCAACATTGCTTTGTTTGCCAATGTTGCATAGACCATTTCACCTGTTTGCTTATGAAGTTCTATTTGGTCCATAGGGTGAATGTCTTTTGCAAGAACCTCCAGGTTGGTTCTTATGTAGTCTGCAGCTCATTGTGGCTGCAGTGTGGTGGGCATGAAATGACTCATGGTCATTTTTCCTTCTGATATGTCATAGGCTGACATAAGCCTCTATTGATTTGTAGGGGCCATCTTTAGCAACTGGTTGTAGATTTGGAGCCTGAGTGGCTCATTTCTTCTCTTGATATTAGTAAATTGTTGCTTGATGCTTACCTCTGCTCTCCTTTGATGACTTGAGGAGCTGACCTCTCCTCCAAGATTTCTCTCTTGTTCCTGCTGAAAGGAACTAGTAGAGACCTCCATACTTGGTGGGCCCATTATCACCGATTGCCCCATAGGCATTTCTTCCTCAGAGAGGTGATTTAATCTCTGCCTTTTCTCCCCTTGATTTGTGGACGTGGTAAGGGGAGTCTCCTGCTCTCTGTCCCTCTTCTTTCCTTTTTCCACCTTTTGTGGAGTTTGGAGCACTGAGGTGTCTACCGTATTCTCTTGCCTAGAAGGCATGTTCTCTTGAGCCTATTTCTCAGTAGGTGGTGGGGCTTCAGCCATTTGTTCTTGCTGCATAGGCTGCCCCTCTTCTTGAGGTTCTTCTTGCTGTTCTTGTTGTTGTTCTTGTTGCTGTTCTTGTTGCTGTTCTACCTCCTTTTCCACTTGCTGCTCTGTTTGTTGCTCTGTTGTAGGAGGTGGCTATTCCTGCTCCACCTGCTTGTCCTTATCTTTATTTGTTTCCTGTTGGGCAATCTCGGCTACGTGCTGCTGGGCTGTGGAAGATGAGGCAGCTGCTCCAATTTTCCTTTGATAGGAGGAAAAAACCTGCCCACAATGTTCCAAGTCAGCCTCTTTCTAAAGATTGCTTGTTTCTCTTCTTAGCATTTCTTCTTTACCAATTGGCTCTTCTAATGTGCCTTCTTTCCAGCTTATGGCATTGGCATACTTCTCAACGTGAGGCAGTTTCACATGAACATAGCCACCCAATTTGTATTTTATTCTCCTAAGGGAAATGAAGTGATTAGGGTCATAAGGCACCCATTTGAAACTGGTTTGAAGTCTGAGGGTCTCTAGAATCCTATCAGCTTCCTTCCATCCTTCCTACTTCTTATTGTACAAAAAGGGACCCAGCTTATTCCTCACCTTTAGTTGCACCTTCTTGCTTTTACTTTGGAAATGGACAAAGTCTGCATTTCCAAACTGCCTGAAGTACTCTAGGGAAAAGAGTCTCATGGGGATGTATCTTGGCAGCCTATAGGGATTCAGCTCACAGCCATATACTCTAATTACTGTATGGTGTTTGTAGAAGTACCAATCACCAATGCTGTAGGCCTTTGAGAGTTGAAGAATTCTCTGCATTTCCTCTGTCAATCTGGGGGGAGGGGCACCCAACAGCAAGGTCATAGCTGGATGAATGAACAGATCAATAAATTCACAGTAGGTGTAAGGTGAATAAGGCAGAAGATGGAAAATTGAAGACCAAAATACAACCGACCTTGGGCTTCCCTGGGCATCTAGCTTTTTGAGAGGGACAGGGAAGGCATCAGGCTGATGGAACAAGAATAAATGGTATATGTACCTGGTGTATTTAAACAACTTTTCCCTCTCCAGATTCATTAATTGCTCATGAATCTTATTAGCAATAAAAGCGGCAAAATCATAATGTACAGCAAGAGGCGTCCCTGGGGAGAAAATGGACAGCATTGCCATAATGGTTTCATCCACATCCTCTATGTCCCATAACCCAGGATGTAACTAATCAAATCTACCATCATTTTTCCCAGCTCATTAAGATATGGATATGCTATGGGAAGGGCAGTGGTCATAGATTGATATTGAGGATGAATAAACAATTGATTAACCCTGGCAATCTGATCACTGGACAGCTTGCCCCCTTTCGTTATCAAATCATGGATGGAGAGAGGAGTTAGGGGTTTTGTGGTGTGAAAGTGGAGCATTTCATTGATGGCCTCAGGGGTGATATGGAACAATACTGAGCCTGAGGGGCTGAGGACGACTCTCTGATAAGGGTCATAGCTCGACATGCATTGTTTTATCAAGTCTGGGAGGACATTGACTTGAGGGAGGTTGTAAATGGGTATGTGGGAATCCCAAATTCCTAAGGTGTCAGCCCCACAGAGATATTGGGCCTTTAATTCATTCATCAGGTGAATATTAAACTTGGCTGTCATGGGCATGGAGTCTAGCATCTGGTAATCTTTATCACCTAGGGCTTTCCACTCTAGCTCTCTGTGTGGGGCATTCAGAGGTTGAACATTCAGGACTATTGGTGTCTCCATGGCTAGGCAGTAGTTATGACTTGGTGCTGAACTGGTTTTAGCAGGCAGGAGACCACAGAGGGCTAATTTCGCAGAAGTAAAGCCAATTGTAAGGGTAAATGAGGCAACTGTGGTAAAAATGGTGCAAAATGCTCAACAAGAGTTAATTGAGGGGTTGCAGGAGCTGGCAACTTTGTTTTCCTTGTGAATTATCCCTTTTGTGTTTACAGTCCACGAATGCGCGGATAGAGTGGGAATTAGGGGAAGGGTGACTGTATAAGGGTTCAGCAGGTGAAATTCGACCCTGCACCTGTGAGGAATGCTTGTTTTTCCGGGGATTTGCTGGTAAAAACAGGTTGTCTTACTCTTGTAAATTTAGTTCCGGAGAAATATGGACATAACTTAGCTCTGAAGGGATGCTCTGGGTAAATACCTGGTGAATTGCTGGCAATGGTGACAAATACAGGCGGGTTGTAGGCGGCAGCGTTCTTCAGGTCGATTTCAGCAGGTTGGCGGCAGATGGACGTAATTTTCATGCAGAGGAGAGCAATAGTTCTTTCAGCGAAAATGAGAAAAAACTCGAAAATCGGCTAAAATATGGAATTTTGGGTTATTGGCGCGCTTTTTGGATGACGTCAGCATGACGTCATCAGGTGGGGTCAGGGTCGGGTGACGTCAGCATGATGTCATCGAGTGACGTGGCAGCCTGTGAGTGGTACACGGGGATTGCACAGGTGGCGGCCACGTAGGAGCTCTGGCGGTCAGGGGTGTTGACTGGGTGCCAAGTGGAGGTGACGTGGGCGGGCGTGGTGCTGGCGTGGGCAAGCGGTCTTGCAGAGTGGTAAGCGGGTTTTCTCGGACCACCCTCTATACGGTCGCGGTATTGTCAGAGGGTGCTCCGAGAGAGTCTGGGGGGTGACGCGTGGCAGAGGCCTGACGTCACCCTCTGACAGTATCTCTGAAGGTATCTTTCGGTCGCGGATGCCCGTCCGATATCATGTGGGCCGTCGGATGGGAGGGCCCAGATCCAACGGTCGATGGATTGATAAGATGCGCGAGTGATACGGACTGTGGGGAGGATAAAATATTATTTTGTTTGAAATTTGCGCTTGGCGGAAACTTTGGAAAAAGTGGGTTTTTCAGGTTTTTTCAGCGTTACGGTTAAATGGGTTTTTACAAAGGTTTATTAACAAAGTGGGTTTAAGGTTATTAATCCGAGCAAATCTCGGATTAATTCCAGGATTAATTCTTTGGCACTCTTTGGGTTGCGCTCAAATGTTTTAGCGCTTGAAGACCTTCAAAATCATACCTAGAGCTATAATGCTCGGGGGAGGGGATACTTAGATT
>APFE030761945.1:1714-20529 GCA_000404065.3 Pinus taeda | reverse complement strand
GGGTAAACACATATCTGGAGCAGCGTAACAAGCAGCTGGAGGATGAAAAAGAACTTGATGAACTATGGAGGATCCGCAATGATCGCACTTTGAACCGTAGGAGGCCTGGTGACTTATTGCGTGTTGATCGGGAGTCCATCCTTATTCGTGTAAATGCACATTTGGAGAGATTGTTGGCAAAGGCAAATCGTGACAAAGCACTGCTACGCCACATGAAGACACACTATTGGGCAAGATTGCATGTTTGTAAGGCTAAAAACAAAATTCTCAAACGAAAGCTATTAGAGGCTCGCAAAAAGAAGAAAAGGACAAATCCACTATCCATCTTGGCTGAAGCATCCTTCATTCATCATGATATTGATCAGCCTTGATCCATCATCAAGATATGAAAATTTTGAGAATTTTGGAGCATTTTGCCAATTTTTGGTAAAATTACAGGTTTTTCCCGTGTCGCGTCCGCGTCGTGCGCGCGGACATTTTGAAGGACTGCTCGGAATTTTGCAAACTTGGCATTTTTGGAAAGGGCATGCCAAGAGAAAAATTACCAATACTCGGGGGAAGTTTAATTTTGAGATTTGATCCTCCAAAAGCTCAAAATACATCAAAAAAATGACTTTCTGCCCACTTTTTGAGTTGCAGAAAGTGACCTTGGGAGAAATGGTTTTTGAGGGGGCAAAACAACTCCAAATTCAGAAATTCCACTTGGGATGGAAAGTAGACATGCCAAGCTTTCCCATGAGCTATCTTGCACTTGATTTGGACCAGTGGAACCCACTCAAAAGTTGCTGCAAAGGTGCGCTGACACGAGAGACAGGGGGCGCGGACATGAGAGAAAACTTTGCCAGAATTCACTTTTTTGGTCAGAAAACACTGTTTTGACTATGGTTGACTATTTTTACTTGTAAATTATGGATAAATGTAATATTTGCATGGCACTTTGATAGATTTTACCTCTCTTTACTCTTCTAGAAGCTTCCTTGATGTAAAAAGTGAAAAATTTATGCATGAATTAGTTAGCTAAGTAATAGAGGCAAGTTGTTGAGATGCTTATTATCTAGTGCTTAGTTTGGAATTAGTTCAAACTGCTCCTAGAAGGATGAGCTCGACCCCTAGAGGTGGGGAAATAGGTTTGAATTTCTATATTATGCCCTCTCCTTCTCATTTTGTTGGTTGGACTCTAGAGGGAGAAGTGCTATTGTATTATTGACTTGAATTTTCTGCAATTTGAGGAAAAAGGAAGGCCAGGGTTTTGCAGACTTCATTGTGGATTCTTGTGGATTATTATGTTGATGGTGTGCTTCCTACTGTTATTGTAAGTGTGTTTATGTGTTCCATTCCCTAATCTCTTGCTGCTGTTTAAACAAAAGAAGTGATAAAGTCTGAATTCATGCATGCCATGCTCAGCTTTCAATTTTGTTTAAATTTTATGTTTTCCGCCGTCTAGAGAGGATTCAAATTCATTGTTTGCCCTCTTTAGCTTTTCTCCTTTCCTCCCTGATCATCTCTTTCAACTAAAGGCATCAGCATAGATTCCTACCTTGCCCCAAGGAATCACCTACAAAAACTGAGCTCAATCCCCGCACCCTGAAGTGCACTCCCTCCAATTGCCACCAAAAAATCCAAAAACTCTAAACCAATCCCCCATATCAGTTTACTAGCCTAAAATCCTTGTTCCTAATTGGTCAACTCATCCTATTGACAAAATCCATCAAGTTTTGACCCAAGAGAGCCTTCTCATACCTCGTAGGGCTAGCTACGAGGTGAAATGGTTTGATGTAGCCTTGAGAGTTTGTCTATCTCAGCCTAGGTGAATTCCAAGCGCTAACATACACAACCATTAATTATATCGTAATCATAATATTAATAGAGAACATACATAACCATCACACTCGCTGATAATAGAGTCATGTTTCTGGATCCTCAGCCTGAGTTACTCATAGACTAAAGTATGCAAGATAATGTCATATCAGAGTCAGGAAACTAGGGTGGGCACTACATTGTGGCACATGTCTAACAGGTGGGTCATGCAATTTTCGAACGATGGTTGATATTGTGGTCACACCTGCAAACTGCCCAAAATAACGTACATCCAAAAATAGTGTTGAGAAAATAAATTGACACAACATTTGTAGGGGAAAATGATAGATCTCAAAGAGGTATATGGATCTGTTATAGTGGAAAATGAGCGCACTGCAACAGTGAAAAAGATAAAATTGCAAAGCCACTAATTCAAAGGTTCTGGACTGACCTGCACAGAAAATACCTCAAAAATTAGTGGTTTGAACAAGATTGAAAAGGTTAGGAAGGTACCAGCTCTGATATCATGTTAAAGACAACTATGGTGAAGACAAGAATCTGAATGATCAGCATTGAAGGCATTACTATTCAAAATGATATACAGTTTATAATACATTGCAGTGACCATTGGATTCCATATTCCAATGTCTCTTGGACTCCCTTTGAATGTTTATCTTCCACACCATAACCCTTAGAGGATTAGGTATCCAAAAATTGCCTTTACCCAAAATTCTTGTAATAAACTTACATAATTAAGCATGCTTCTTTATTTTTCCATCAACACCCCATTCATTCTTTATGCAACTCCATTCTATTGGGATGAGTATGTAGTATTCCTCTTCATTTCCATTATTCAATTCTTATATAATTCCTCGAACTCATTTTCGCAGAAGTTTCCACCATTATATATCTACAACACCTTTATGTTCTTCTATGTGTAGTTATCTACCAGAGCCATAAACTCTTTAAATCTATTAAAAGCCCCATATTTATTTTAGAGGAATCCCACTTGATTTTGTTTAAGACATATACAATCTTCATAGAAATCAAAACCTAATGAGAAAAAATGTATGTCTTCAACCATGCCTTTATCGTGTAATGATTCACATCCCTTCTTCTAATATGTCCTAGTATTTGATGCCATAGCACTATATGGATAATAAGGATCCTATATTCTTCCTTTCTACCCTCAAGAATAATATAAATTTTACACCTATCATTAATAGTTCTTCCCAGCAACTTACATAAAGTTACAATCCAAACTCTTATTATTAAAACCATTTCTCCTCGAACCATCTAACATGTGTCCTTTTCAAATATATTATGTTCACCCACATCAATCATATTACTTATATGTATCACGTATTTGGCCATATATGGAATGTATACAAACCTAGGGAGATTTATAGTCCTTCCATATTCAAATAGCAACTTGACCCTTCCATGCCATTTGATTTTGGTTGTCAATTCATCTCCTAAGAAAGCATCAATCCATTATACTTTTCATATTAAGAAAACCACCCCCTATGAGGAGTAATGTGAAATGAAGCATCTAAGTTGATTAAGCATACATCATCATCTACACGTGTGCTTAAATCTTTCACATAAACATCAAATCTTATGGATTTTTTCATTTCTAACATAGTTATCAACTTGATGAGAACTATGACCTCATGATAAGAACTATGGCCTTAAAAATCCATATTTTGTGTCAAAAACACCAAATTCAACCCCCCAATAGAGATGCTACTAATAATACCTTTTTTCTTTTTAGGTTTAATTTTACAACCTTTTGTAACCATGGTATTAATAGCCTCATAATATTTCTAAGGGAAACCTTAAAATCAACCAAGGGTCACTAGTACAAATGGGGTGAAAATCCGATGTATATTTGTCAATTATTTGACTCATAGTCATTGGATATATGACACATTAGAGATATAATTATCGTTGGTGGGATTGTGTTGAATAGTCGACACTTTTGTTAGCATCGGATAGTCAACGAGACATATGTTGAATATCTGACGCCAAAGTTGGCCAAAAATGTCTTTCATTGTCCAATGCTTTGTGGTCGAATTTGCAACACCAACATATGTCGGATTTGTGACGGGATGAATGTTAGTTATTCGTTTCCATAGAGGCCAAAACAAAGATGCATTGACATCGTATATGTGATGTAGTATTTATTCCAGCCTCACCAGATTCAAAAGTTTGTTCTGTCAGTATGGAGTCGGATGTACGACGATGTAGTGTTGGATAATCATCATTACAGTAAGTTTAAGTGATAGGATAAACATTGGATATCTACTTCTATAGAGGCCAAACATCTGAAACTTGGACATTAGATATTTGACACCGTATTATTCTAGTTCGATGGGATCTGACAATTTTTTCTGTCGGAATGGAGTTACATGTCCAATAGTGTGGCATTGGATAAGGGACATTGTGATAGTTTAATGTGATGGGAGTGTTATGGAACTGACTCATTCATCCATCGATACGAATTTAGGTATCCTACGGTCTGTTCCGTCAGAATGGCATCGGATGTATGTTATATATTTTGAGTTGTCTCACATTTTAGGCCTACAAAGTGGAGCATTGTTATATGAATAAATTGGAGGGCGGGGCACCCCACTCCAGCAGAGGATTAAAAAGTGTGCATGTTTCAAGTGCATCATTGTGATTTTGGACCAAGTTGTGTCCATATCCAAACTCAGCGATATAAAGAAATTAAATTTTATGTGGGGAGGAGCCCCAAATAGATGGTCTCTCAATTAGTTGTTTGGGAGATCTATGGTTTAGATATTCCCCATTACCACTCAAGGGAAATCCACATACTAATGTAGAGGTCCCCAAGGGCAGAAAATGGTTTCTATTGAAACCATTCATGATGGAAGGCAAGTGTGTAGCAAGCTAGCCAACTCATCCAGATCATGTCATCATCTACTTCCACGTCACCTTCCACCACAATCCTTAGATACTCTTTTTTCCATATCTTCATCATTTTCATTCTCCTACTTTACCGTTAAACAAAACTCTACTATTCTCCATTTTATCCTTATCACTCTAGACTCACTTCACCCTTGTTCTTGGCTCAAAATTGAAATGTCCTCCTCTAGGTCATCTAGCTAATAACATCTTCCATATCCTCTACTTTTAATTAAAAGTAAATTTGTTAAAATGGCCAGGAAATTTGATCTTTTTGCGTCAACTACACATATTCCTCTGAAGGATACAAAGAGGGACATTTTTGACCCCATATGTTCACTCGACCTCAAGCAAATTTGACGGAACATACAAGTTCAAAGATGTGGAGATGACTTAAATAACACCATTTTAAGATCAATGAGCTAAACTTCAGGGGTCTACCCCATCTATTTTGACTTCAATGTGGATTTTTAAGGGTTTATGAACTCTTTTTGAGCTTGGGTAGTTACTCCCATGTTTCATGGCAGTCCCTTAATCCAAGATATGATCTTGGGGGTATTCATTTGATACATTATTTGGAGGTATTAGAGAATTATATTGAACAATTTAAGGAGTTGTTTTCATGGATTTTCCATCTTTGGAGGTCTTTATTTTGATAGAGTAATTTTTTGATCTTTGAAGCACATCTAACCATTTTGGAGGTATCTTGGGAGGCTCAGTTTGAAACTTGGAGATATTCATGGAGCATATACACATCTTGGAGAGCCTTTGGAGCCTAGATGGGCATAATTCACCTTTATTTATAGGAGATGACCTCTCATTTACGTCATCCTATTCATTGTATATGTGGCTTGACCACTTTTTTTTTAATGTTTTTTTACAATCATTTAGTTACTTTTCCTAGGCTAGACCTAATGAATCACATGAAAAATTGAGTTTTATTGTGAAATGAAGAGATGGATCATCTAATGATGAGGTGAACCTTTTTCATTTGAATTTATGGTTAGGTACTTCAGATCTCTCTCTTTTTAGAGCCCAATCAATATATCTTTCTTAGATCATCTATGGTGTTAAGGCTTCTTTTTTGTGGTGAATGTCTCAATTTTTGAAGATCATCTTACTTGGTTTTATTTTGGTGCATAAATATTAATGGTGGAATGTTCAATTTCTTTACAAACCTTTCAAATGGATCCATTGAGGGATACAAAATATCACATTGAAGGGAGAATATTAGGGTTTATCCTTATTCTTCCTATGTTGATTTTTTGTGTGTTTGATACCCTGTTTTGGTTTTACTTACACTCCTTGGTTGAAGTATTAAGTGATTTTATTAGGTCATAATTGGCTTTAGAGGATGAAGGATTGTCTTCCATTGAAGCCCCTTATTGTACACCTTGAATTTATTATTGATCATGATTAGGTAATCTTTGATCATTCATTATAGTCTTCCACCATGGGATTCTCCCCATGGATATGAAAATGGTATGCTTTGATTGATTTCTCAAAAACCCAAGGCTTTCCTCACGAACATCCTAGGATAGATGTAAAGAAAATTCCAAGAGGCCATGGGTAAATTGATTCAATCACATATCACCTTTTTACATTTGTGGAATTTAACAACAACAACAATAGACTCTTTGATGAAGATATTTTAATGAATGTTTATGCAATAAGTATAAAGAGAAATGCAAGGAATTGGTTCGGTAGCCTTGGAAAGGAAATGTTTTAATATTTTGGAGATTTTATTCAAGAATCATTCACACATTGGGACTGTGTTCCTAAACAATCCCTTCCAATTATTCAAGAGATCGGGAAATTTTTGGATGAAAAAAATGCTAATTTAACAGGGTATATCTAGGACCAACTCTTAAATATGATGAAACCAATATTGAGGTAGTTTCCAACCTATATTTGGAGGGAGAAGATCCTAGATTCACTTCTGAAGAAGATGATGCTACTGCTACTATCTCCAACTCTTTGTTTTAATATGACAAAGAAATGATAAATAATCAATTGTATAATTAAAAAGGAACCTTGAATTGATCATTTCTTGCATAGGAAATCACCATGACATATTTATGGACATCCATGAATTATAGTTGTGGTGTAGGTAAATTCTCATTGCGGATACAAACAATTCCTCTAGCCCGAGACAACAGGTCTAGCCACAAGCAAACAATCTATGGAAAACTTCCTTAAGCTACAATCAAATAAGAGGGCCTACCTCTTAGAACGCTATTCCATTTGGTGATGATCTTGCTTCCTAACTCCATCTACTTTTTGTTTCCTTCCTTCAAATACCTGAAACAAGCAAACAAACAACAACAATAAACGTGATAGCATACAAATTGCATTCAGCCTACTTAACAGGTCAAGGAACATTAAGCCATCAAATGTAAGATAACACTTTAATGTAGGAAATAAATCAATATTTTTATTCATATAAGTTCAGAAAGAGATTACAACCAATGACTTGACATTGCTGGTCTCCTCCGACGTATCCAGGTTCCCACACTTCTGCTAGCATCTCATGGATAACCCAAATAATGGAAGTTTTAAGGCTTCTTCCCTTTAGTCGCAAACCAAACCAAACACACTATTATCCCTCAAACATAAGCTAGAGAGCTACAAGCTATAATATCTTGTTGATTATTCAAGCTCCAAAAAATACTAAGACTGAAACTACATCCAAAAACTAGTTCAACTTGGGGAAGGAGGGGCTTATATAGCTTTGATGGAGGGGAGATGGTTCCTCTTCTCATGGGAGGGGTCTTATCTCTTGGTTTTGTTCCATCCTAGTAGGGGAAAGGAACCCAAACTGACTTCCTCGACTCCATCCAACCCAACCATTTATCGGACTTCCGTTATGAAGCTTCTAGACCTAGAAGCTTCGACTCCATATTTAAAAAACTTGCCAAAAGAGGATCGACATGACTAAGACAAGGCTTAGTAGTGTTGATCGGTGCTAGTCCCAATGTTAAACTCTGTGATTAGCGTGGGGGATGAACTGGTCATTAGCGTAGGTCTTGTAAATTAGGGTAAAAGGAATATTCTTGGGAAATGATGCAAAAGGGAAATGTTATGCTCATGAAGAGGGACATAATGGGAGTTTCTTCATGATGGGAAAACACATGAGGGTCACTATAGAGGTCCTTCGGGATCATGGAACGGGGAGTATAGGGACAGTGAAAAAATCTTGTGTAATAGATGTCTCCTAAAGCGTGAAGGTCGAACTAGAGTGAGGGGTGAAATGCTTTAAAAGTAGATGCAAGGAACCAAATTCCATCGTCGGAAAACCTATAAGAAAGCATACATGTACATATTTGAAATCTGATAGTCATGCCTGATAAACATGAGAGGCATATAACAATACGTGAATCCATGGTATATGTGCAACTATCCATCAAGAAAAAGATCTTGTGCATGGATCCTCGACATGGACGCAACCATCCAATTGGAGGGATCGTATGAGATAGATCCATGACATGGGTGCAGCCATATGTCTAAAGAATCATGTATATAATCCTGAATGACTCATTACTCCTCGCAACCTGGACTTTTGTAATCTAAGCCTAGGGTATTGCGCTCCAACATGACCTGATCAAAATACAAATTCTAACATGTTAATAAATGTGTTGAAGTCAAACATGTTAGAAAGTCGCTTGATTACCGGTCAATGATGTGAACCATTAACAAGCACGAGAGAAACCACCAACAATGACAATGGTTCTCAATGTACCAGCAGCAAAATTCATGGGGTGTGAATAAGGAACTGAGGTCGAACACCCATGAAATCATTCAATCAAAGGCCAATGATGAGAACCTGTCATTGAGTGCAAAGAACTTGCCATTGATACATGCAAGCTCTAAGGTACTGGAAAGGAGTTTCTAGATCAACTTCCTACATAATGAGCTGAAGTCGACAAGAAGTGATCCGCTAAAGGAAGGTCATAATGAATCCTTCATCATCAACACGAAATGGTAACATAATGAATGAGAGTAATCCAAGATGATCAGATAATGTACATGTAGGAAGACTTCTCTTGAACATATGGATGACATGACTCCGGAGTTTCGCAGCATTTGATATCATAGGATCAAAGGTCATGGTGATGTGGCAGAGATCATATAAGAGGTTTAAAATGGATAACCCAAAACCCAGGGATGCAAGTGATAGAGTGAGGATATCCCAAAACTCGACATGAACAATAGATGAGTGTAAATGTTCAAGAGAAACATGTTACCTCAAGTGAAGAATACAACTAATGAAATACTTCTAATTTTCCCCCACCATTTCTGGCGAGTACCCTAGTTATTTTTACACAATCTTGACAAGGATAACATATGCTTGTAATATAAGTCCATCCTTCGGATGGATCCATCCTAGTAAGTTTTACGAGCCCTAGGAAGGAGTAGCTCGGTCTCGTCATAATGACAAGTCCTATGTCCCTTAATATTTTAACGACTCTAAAACTTAGTATCTTTTTCATGTTTAGAGAGTTTGAAAAAAACATGGAAAAGAAAACTCCACATGGTCCTTTTTCGTACATTTGTGTCTCTCGAGCTCGAAAAGGTAGAAAACGATACTTGAGAGAACCACTTGATCATTTCAGTCAAGGAGTACGTTTTTCGTAAATAGTTGATCCCAATGCAAAGAAGCAGTAAACGTATACTGGGTAAACGATGTTTCACAGCCTTTAACAAGTTCAAAACAATAAGAGATTTGCAATCTTTTCATATGTTGAATTTTAGTTTCTATGATCCATATCAAGTTTTTGAGAAGATTTCTTCGACGGAGATCACATTACAATAATTTTGTCGATGCGTTTCAAAATGCATCGACAAAAAGTATTGGAATGTGATTTTCACCGAAGAAATATTCCCAGAAATTTGATATGGATCACAGTAGCTTAAATTCAACAATTGAATCCCTACACGTAAGAGCCATTGCGACTAAGGTTCATCATTTTGAACGGGCATACTTGCAGGTTTCGAAGTTGAAATCAGATCTGGCATTTTTCAAGAGATGTAGAGATCCCCCATCATCATGACGATGCAAATTTAGTCATTGGAAGATCTGCTCTCCCTATTTAACATGCAACCATGATCTAATTCTTCAACTTGTCCTGATGATGAACCACACTTGTTGGTTCGAAACGTTTTGACAAAAGTATTATAATGTGATCTCTGCCGAACAAATCTTCACAAAAACTGGATATGGATCACAAAATCCTAAATTCAACAATTGAATCCCTGCACGAAATATCCATCGTGACTAAGGTTCATCATTTTGAACGGGCATGCTTGCAGGTTTAGAAGTTGAAATCAGATATTGTGTTTCTCAAAAGATACAGAGATTCCTCCATCATCTTGACGATGCAAATTTATCCGTTGGAAGATCTTCTCTCCCTATTTAACATGCAACCATGATATGATTCTTCAACTTGTCCTAACAATGAACCACAATCGTTGGTTTGAAACACATCGACAAAAGTATTATAATGTGATCTCTACCGAAGAAATCTTCTCAAAATTTTGATATGGATCGCAAAAGCTTAATTTCAACAATTGAATCCTTGCATGGAAGAGCCATCGCGACTAAGGTCCATCATTTTGAACGAGAACACTTGCAGGTTTCAAAGTTGAAATCTGATCTGGCAGTTCTCAAGAGATGCAGAGATTCCTCCATCATCTTGACAATGCAAATTTAACCATTGGAATATCTGCTCTCCCTATTTAACCTGCAACCATGATCTGATTCTTAAACTTGTCCTAGCAATGAACCACACTCGTTGATTCGAACCACGTCGATAAAATTGTTATAATGTGATCTCTGGCGAAGAAATCTTCTAAAAAATCTTTTCATATTTTGAGAGTCAAAAAACATCTCAAAGATGATTCCCTGCTTTTATTTTCTTTAACGAGTCTAAAAGGGAAAAATACTCAGCAATATTTTAAATTTTTTATGAGTCAAAAAAGAGCTTAAAGGTGACTCGTCCTAAAGGAATGAGTGGTATAAAGGGTAGCAACTGGTTTTGGCTATGGTGGAACTGCTCAAAACATGTAATGGTCAAGAGGCTAGCTAAAAGAACCACTCATTGTTGCGGTTCCTCTAGAAATGGTAAAACAACCAAGTGAAAGTGAATGGTCGACCAAAGATATGGTGGCGATGGAATGGAAAAAAAACCAAGGCTTATCTGACATGAGAGGCTGATAAAAATGGCAATCACGAGGGTTAAATTGGGTATGGGTTCATTTGGACACAAGCTTGAACCATGGGGAATTCTGCTTGAATTCGGTTTCATGTTTTCACAAGCTTGAAATGAAAAACTATGCTTGATTTTAGTTTGCATGTCCCTAGAATAATGAATCAATTCGAGGTACATGCCCCCCAAGCTTCATTTCATTCAGCTAGGTGGACGGAATGAAGGTTCACTTTGGAGATCTAGGAAAGACTTGGTTTGGGAAAGGGAGTTGTTTCATTTGTTAACGAGGTTGACATAGTAAAAGAACTATCCTCAAACATCTATTTGATTTTCTAATGAGGTTGATACAAGACAAGGAACTGTGTTCCCTCATTTGTTAACAAGGTTTACATAGTAAAAGAACTACCCTCAAACATCTATTTCATTTTCTAATGAGGTTGATACAAGACAAGGAACTATGTTCGCACTCCTTGATTCATATTTTAACAAGGTTGTCACAAGACAAGGAACCATCCTCATGACTACTTGTTTCATTTTTTAACTAGGTTGACACAAGACCAGGAACTATCTTCATGATGTGTGCTCATGACCCATAGGAGAACATGGCTTCCAAGAGGTCTTCGCTAGATGAAAGAATCACTCTCTAGGAGGAATACATGTCATTTGGTACCAAAGACAGATTAGGTTCCAATGCCCTTAGTACATAATGTACAATACCATCTGTGTGATCATCAACAGATGCAGAGATGGAATGGGTAGCCACATAATTGATCTACGACAGGGAAGGTACTTCTTGTAAACAACAAGAGCTGATAGGGGACGATGGCTGCAAAGGAGGTGCTTGGTGACCAATGAATGATAGTTGATCAACAGCCACAATTCTCCCTTCGTGCAGAAAACAAACCACACGGAAAAGTGAAGAAACAAGAGCTCCCATGACATAAACATAGTCGCATACAAGGAGAATATTGAAATCTAAGGGACCTTGGATTACCATCACATCTATATAGATGGTCTTTCTTCCCAAAGTAGTAGGGAACTTCATAAGGATCCCTAAGGGTTGATTGGTTCCTCCGTTGAAATCCAGCAGATTTTGGGTGATATGCACAAGTTTTAGGGAACCCAAAGCTTGCCAAGTAGTAGAAGACATGATGCTAACATACGCGCCTTCATCTAATATAGTGCCATGTACTACCATATTATAGGCTTTTACTATGATCTGGAAAGGCACATAAGATGGAAGTCAGAAAGCAGTCAATTTACTCCAATCAAAAGAAACGACAGAACTACTTGATGGGGGTATCATATGATTTCCCCCATGCTCTGCAGGAATAGGAGAAGGACTCTCTTGAACAACCGGGATGGGAGGGTCTCTCTCTGATTCATGTGAATCTGAGGAGATGAGAAGAACATAATTAGTATGATCACCACTCTCTTTGAGAACAGAGTGAACAATTGAAGGAGGAGCCAAGTCGACACTCTTTTCAACCAATGGTTGGTCGGGAACAGACATAATAGAGTCATGCTCAAGAAGAGCAGGATGAGCAAGATATGAATCCAAGTTAATCTCTTTACCAACTCGGAGAAGGTTAGAAGAAAGCCTCTGATAACCAACAGGAAGTTCGGGTTGAGGAGCTGTAAGGTTTTCCAAAATTTTGGAAGCTTTATCCATAAGAGGACAAAGGTGAAGAAGATGCTTCCCTTCACATAACCTATAGTGGAATCTAATCTTTCCCTTCTTCTTACCATCATTAGCTGAAGGTGTAGCATTGACAAGATCTTGAGAGGTCGACAGGGATGGTCGATTCAGGTCTTGAGACCCTACCTCTAAGACTCTGGGAATGCCAGGACAATCGCGAAGGAGATGGTCACCCTTACATAGCTTTCAAGGGAATCTAACCTTTTGTGGAGGATTAGTAGGTTTGTCTACGAGAGGTGCATTTGGAGTAACAACCACTTGGTTAGCCTCTTGCTTATCTAACTTCTTACTTCTTAGCCTCATGGTTACTAGATTTCAAACTTTCACGAGATGAAGTAGAAGGGGAAGGTGAAGAAATAGGGGAAGAAGTGAGAGGTAAACCTTAGAATCAACATGATGTGGTTCAAATGAAGAAGATGGTTGGGTAGGCGTCGAGACACTCACGACCACCAAGGTCGAAAATAACTAGATAGGTAAAACAATGGTTAACCCAGGGAGAGACAACATTGCCATATAAGAAGCACCAATGTTTCCAAATGAAGGAAAAGGACCAAGATTCCAATCCGAGAGGAATCCTTGACTGGTAGACTCTGGAAATGTTGCCATTGGAATTGACCCTAAATAATTACTAAGGAAAATAACTTTAACGAGGAATATTTTGTGGGAAGTTAATTTTAAAACACTGAAATGAAACTTTGTCTTTTCATGTTTTAAGAGTCGAGAAAAGGGAAAAAGGTGACTCTAGTCTCTTTTGGTTTGAACGAGCTTGAAAGGACAAGAGCTCGACGATATTTTAAATTTAAAAAGTCAAAAAGACAAAAATGACTGCTCTGGATGATCTAGGCAAAATGATTACCAAGTAACCTTGAACTGTAGAATACCTCTCAGTGAACCGAGAAGTACAGGTAGAAAATCTCCCCGAATGTTGTGTTCAGTGTATCACATTTGCAAGGTGGCAGACTCGGCTTCCAAAGGATAAATGATTGTAGAACTAGTGGGGGATTCCTTTATATACTCAACGGTATGGGGAGCACAAGTTTGTACTAGGGTTGTCTAGTTTTGAAGCGAATGACAACTGCTAGGTTTAAAAACGTCAGAACGTGTCTCTAGCCTAGATCTCTAAATATAAGTGTTAAGTTTCAATGCTTCCTTAGGTTAATTCAATAGATTTTAACGGTTGATCTTGAATTAGGTTTCAATTACAAGGCCCTTTAGTTTTCAACTGAAAAAACTCCTACATGCAACTAAATGAGACAAGACCCTTTCAATTCAATGAATTGTTTACATTAATGAAAGTAGAAAACATAATCAATCCAACAAATAAGAAATTGAAAGCAAAATTACCTTTTCACTACTTCGCTAAATTATTTCCAATTCTTAGCTTTCCTATTAAACATACTTCAAGTAGTCCTTTCAATAGTAAAGAGAATTTATTTCTTTTCCAATGCAAATGACGATGCAACTCTAGTCTTCAATGATGCTAGCTAATGTAACATATTGATTCAACAAACTAGAATTATGTATTTTTCAATGAAATGATCAAACGAATCTTTCACAAACACTTCAATGAAAAATATTCAAAACAAGCAACTTCAAGCAAATGCAAAGCACAAAAGATAATTCCTTCCAAATTAATGATGCAAAGACTCAACCAAAAAACAAGATGAGAAACATGATCTATGCCTGAAAAGAGATGCTTAATCAACAAAAAAAACTTTTCAAACTTGTTAAATGGAAATCAAGGCAACAAAGGACTAAAAAAATGAAATGCAAGTGTTATAGACATATTTGGGCATGTCAACACCAAACTTATATGTCAATAAACTAGGGCTCTTCAACCCCTAAAAGAGTTGTTTCACACCCTAAAATAACATGGTCATTTGATTACATCATTCCCAAAAAGTTCCACCTGAGAAGCCATCCAGAAATGGCCTAAACTGAACCATACTAACTGCTACACTGGCTTGGTGCGATGCACACTGAGTGGTACACTGCCCAAGTGTAATGCATACTGATTAGGCCTTCTATAGGGTGCAATGGGGGAGAGTGGAGAAATGTCCGAGACAGTTTTCTAGGTGGTTGCTCATGGAATCTTCTAGAAACTTTTCCTATGACACTTGCCTTTTTAAATTCGCTTAGGGATGAGTAAGAGATCTAAGAAATATCCAAGTGGAACCAATTGTAACAAGTGGAATGACACTAATCAAAACCCCATTGATGACTCACACCCTTGCACACATCTATAAATTGATCCCTCGTCTAAGAGATCTGGAGGCTGGAATATTGTGAATTGCAAGGAAGTGATGATGGTTTGTAATGGAGGAAAGAGCATTGTATTGTTGGTGTGATCTTGCTATTTCATGAGGTGAAGAGGGATTGTTGCTGGGAGGATGATGCTGGATTAGACAACTAGGTTGTAATTCTCCCTTCTATTAATAAATTTCTTCAAGTTTTCTTCCATATGATTTTTCAATTTTAAATGTTATAATTTGTGAATGCTATCATTTATTCATTATATATATGATTTCGTAATGTTTATGTTGTAATATATCAAGATGATTTGATGGTTCTTTGTTACTGTGTTTCTATAGGTACTCTCCAAGTAGGTTAAGTACGGGGAGGAGTTGCAAGCTCTTTCAAGGGGGAGAGAGATCAATAAAGGGATTAAGCGGAAGTTCTAGGTTGGTTCCATTATCTTTCTCCTATCTATTACACATAGAAGAAATCATTGAATTGATTTAAACTGTTGTTTCTAGGGTAGCTGCCAAACCTAGAGGGCTAGTCATTTGACAAGACGCTAGCTTTCCCAGAAAAAAATTGGCGACTCCACTGGGGATCAAATAGATGTTTGCTTGTTGTTATTGTTTGTTTCATAAACTATAGACAGAGCCTGAAGTCAGCCAGGTAGCCTTTGAAATTCTCTTACTCTGCAATTGCATAGTAGATGAATGCTGCGTCAGTCAATCTCTGGTTTAGTTTATGAATTACACATTTGACTTACAAGCACATATATATGCCCTTTTGGTAGCTCAGTAACCTCTCAAGACATTCCTTAACACTTTGCTCTTTATTGTCCATCAAAGTTCAGCTTAACTCACTGAAAACAGCTGCACATCTGAGCCAAAACCCATTTCGGTTGCATTCCTTAGCCCATCGCACTGTCTGTCACTGTAACCCAATATGCATCGCACCTCCCAAGTGTGTAAAGTGCGATTCATCCCTTGTTTTATGAATCCTAGGTGTGATGACTCAGTGAACCTTTTTCCATTCTAGAATTTGGGGGTTTTTGACCTCGTTTTCAGTTTTTGTTTAGTTGTTTTTCCACTTATGAATAGTGCCTCCTTACTGAAGCCTACTTGCATCACATAGATTAGACTCCATTAGATTAGGATTAGTAAATGTTTTTATGTATTTTTTCATCATTTACGATCATTTGTCCAAAAGTTTCTTAAATCAATCTATCGCTTTGGTACAAAAAGTGTCGTAATTGTCATTTTGTGTCAAAAAGAGAAGTGTCATGGATTCTTCCTGTCATGCGGAAAGAGTTAATCTTGCGGACAAAACCAACCTCCCTAGAAGCCTAAGACTTGCTAGTGACAAACAAGACAATTAAGAGCAATCCTTCTCTAAACACGCGTTATCATACGAGAAACCAAATGTTTTAGATCCTACCTGTAGTCCAACGTTGTTGTAGTAGTCTAGCCTCGTCGATCCAGATGAGCTCCTCCTTCACTTCGAAACCTGCATACACTAACAATCAAAAGATTACATAACACCTGAATATTCCATAAAACAAAGCATATTCAACATATAGACCAGGGAGTATATGAAACAATTCATTAACAACAAATCATTGAGAAGAATGGACTTATTTGTATTAAGGAAACAAAAGGAACCATTACAACTTGAGCCTTGGTGTTGTGCAAGTTCCTCCCAGGGTCCAGCAAGAGTTTTCCTCTACTTTGACAAGCTCACCCACTTCCAAATGAAACAAGAAAAGATGGTAATCTCTCCTCACAAACTTCTACAAGGAAGTTCTAATTCCAGCAGCATCTACCCTTTGGAATGTTCAGCTTTCAACCTCCCCTCCTCTGGCCCAATGCCTGTATTTATAGTGTTCTAGAGGAAGTTATTCAGTTCCAACATCAATGGGATACTCCCTCTTTTGGATGGGGTAGCTCCTCTCTTGATGTGATAAGTTCCTCTATCATAGGAGTGCATGAACCATCTGGAGGCGCTCAATACACGTCAAACACTCTTCTAGAAGGCTCTAGAAGTGACCACAAGTAACTTTTTAAAGATGAAACTCGCGCTTTTTGACCTTTACAGGGGTACGCACCCATCCTTTGGCTTACAGAGCGTACAAGTACGCAGGTACAGTGTGTTTGGGATGCGTACACGCAGGCAAGGTAGAGAGAACCTGCGTACCCAGAGATAAACATGTTTTTGATGACTTTCTCTCTTTTTGAGGTTTGACATGGAGAGCAGAGGTATGAGGCTTGACAAGGAGGATAGTATGACTGTTGATGGAGACATACTAACTGCAAATAGTCATGGTGACAAATTTTGGTGTAACAGATTTCCCCCTAAAGTGCGAAGCCTGTAATAGATTAAGGTTTTTATATCATCTAGGAAGGGTGAAGTACTTTATCATTTCAAGGATTATATTGTGGAGAGCCCAGTCAGAACCTGCAATTTTCAACACAAAATACATGTATAAGATTATATCATCGCTGAGGTAGGCATTCCCATACTCAGATCAAAACTTTAACTAACAGACTAACTACTCTGATACAGGAATGATTTCATAATACATCATAATCATAGACTCGTGTAGACACAGTATGGACGTAGCCATCTGTTTATGATTGGTCTACAATATAATGAATACAAAACTTCTCGCAGCCTGGATGGTGGAAACTAGATCCAGGTCTTCATCTCTACTTCTCGAATTGGTACGATTCTAGCCATGTGAATAAATGAGTCGATGTCGAACATGGTAGAAACCACTTGATTACCAGTCAATGATGTAAACTGTTAACAAGCGTGAGAGAGACCACCAGTGATGTCAATGGTTCTCAAAGTACCCAGCACAATCCATGATATGTGAATGAATGAGTCGATGTCGAACATTTCATGGAATCCTTCGATCGCAAGTCAATGATGGAAACTGACGTCGAAGGTGAGAAACCTGTCATTGATGCATGCAGACTCAAGGTACTGACGATTTCTAAGTCAACTCTCTAGATAATGTGTTGATGTCGATAGAAAGCGACCCGTCGCAGGCAAGCCCACAAAACGAAATCATAGTTCAAGTTGAAGAAATGTTGCTGTAAGGACTGACTCAATGATGATATGATGGATGATAGGTATTCTGCAGTTGAATGTTTTGTTTCAGATCTCTTGAACACATAACGACACAACAGATGGTTGGGTGATGAATGACTCAAAGTCGACTCCCCGGAACCTGGTTGAAGAATTTCAATGTGGTTTGATCAACTGTGAGACAAAGGATTACCCAACCCAGGTGAATAAAAAGTGTCGTGTTCAAGAGTGGTAGTAAGGTTTTTCTTTTCTGAGACAAAAAGGATATCAAATAGGTTCATTCTTCTCATTTTTCCCCCACCATTTCTGGCAAGTACCTCTTTTATTTTTTACAAGCTTGAGGAGGATAACATATGCTTGTTTGTAAGCTCATCCTTCGGATGAGTCCAACTTAGTTTTTGATGCGAACCCTAAGAAGGAGTGGTCCGTTCCTGTTTGTAATAGAACAGGTCCTTTACTGTGAAATTTTAACGAGTCCAGTATGGGAGAAACTCGGCGCTTTTCATGTTTAGGGAGTCTGAAAAACTTAGAAGACTCCAGATTGAACTTTTTTGTAAATTTGTGTCTCCTAAGCCCGAAAAAGTATAAATAATACCTAGGAGAACCGCTTGATCTTGCGACCAAGGATATTTTCATAGTTAGTGTCTTTGACCTGAAAAGTAAAAAGCGATCAAGGACACGTCGTTTTATTTCCAGTATCGAATTTGAAACGACAAAAATCCGGCACTCTTTTCCTGTTTTACGGTCAGAAAAGGGCTATAAGGGGACCGTCTTTTAATTCCGTTTTAACGAGTGTAAAAGAAACGCTCGGCAATCTTTTCAGTTTTTAGGAGTCAGAAAAGAGCTTAAAAGATGACTCT